>VZSE01015374.1:0-11763 GCA_013398275.1 Promerops cafer | reverse complement strand
TTTTTTTTTTTTTTTTTTTTTTTTCCTCAAAATGCCCCCTTATCACCTCTCTGATGTGGGGATTTAATTCATACATAACACAGATTTAACCTGAGATCTTGGCAATGCAAATTGATCAATTTAGTTGGAAAATTCTATTCCTCATCCATACATGAAATTAATAAAATAGTGCATATTGTTTTTGCTAGTGAACCTTTGAATTTTTAACTTATTTTACTTTTGAATATATATTTTTCTCAATGCAATTTCTATGATAGAAGGCAAAGTCACAGATGACTTAATTATGATGGCCTACTTGGAAAGGATAAAATGAGCTCAAACCTATTTCAGTTCATAAAGGAAGCAGCACTACTTATTCAAACTGACACAATCATTATGATCATCAAGATATTTATATGGAAGAAAAACTCAACATTGTTTCAATATGACTGCCCAATCTGATTTCAGTATGGTAAAATAATTTAGACACACTCAAAAATGAAAAATTGGATGTTTAACATACTGCTTATTTGAGCAACGGTATTTCTTTAAAATAAATGATAAAACCTAGAAAATGATGAATTTCTGGGTTTGGCTAACTACTCAGAAGTTGCTACTCATTTATCCCACCAACAATCAAAATTGCAGGCAATTAAATGGGAATACTTCTAACAGATAACATGGATAAAAATTAGGTTAGAAGGGCCTGTTAGCTGTGAGGTTGTTCATTTTTTCCTTACATGAATCTCATGCTTAATGGGAGCTTCAGACAAAGTTTGTTGGAGAAGTTATCCTGTCGAGTCACAAGGTACAGAAATGGCCCTTTTGCTTTCTAATTTCCTTAGAGAGGAGACTAACTGTGTCTGGGTCCTATCTTAGACCCAGATTTAATCAATGGTTTCTGTCTAAACGATCATATGGCAGTAACTAAACCTTTACACAACTTTGTCCTCCAGGATTAAGGATGGCAAACCAAATAAACTGATTATGATAATGAATAGACTAAAATACCTTAATCAGAATTATTTACTAATCAGTATAGGCAGCTATATCTCCTATTTTTGAAGCAATATTGAAGTAATTATATGAAAGCTTGCAAAACCAATTATTAAGTAGGGATTGGGCTCACCCATCCATACCAGTGACTGTAGACAAATCTGTTTCTCTCAGCCTTGAGCAGTAGTGTTGAGGGGAGTCTCCACTGAAAGAAGGAAGGGAGGAATCTCCACATGTGCTCCAAAAAGAGGTGTGTTAGAAGAACCTTCCTTTAGAAGAATGATACTGAGCTTCTACAGAATAAAGTGTTTGACTATCCATAAGAAGTCTCCAGGTTGCAAGCTTTAGATCAGTCATTGGTACTATCATTTGTTGGTTCATTTATCAGCTACTTTATCAGGTACATTGTTCATATTCAGGATTTTAACTGTGGGTTAGACAGGTCTGGCTATCTTCAACACCACCAGCAGTTATCCAACCACCACTGACAGCTTTGCAAACAGGGCACTGATAGACCTATTTTACCCTGATTCTAGGCAGAATATGTTGCTATAATATACTTTAGCATTTCCTTTAATTTAATTTAGTTTCAATTCATTTCATTTCATTTTTACTATTTTATTTTATTTTTCTCCTAGTTCAGTTGTTGATAGATATGATCATTAGATAGTTGTTGATCATTAGATATGCAGGAATGGCTTGTTACGATTAAGAAAACCAAACCTGATCTCTTTCAGGGAAACAATTTTTCAAGGCTCTGTTACTCTCATTGTAAATGAGTCAATTGTAGTAAGGCTACTTAAAATTCAGTTTTCAAAGAAGAAATTTAGGGTTGTTCTTCAAACTCAGCTTTCATTAGTGAAAATATGCATTAATTCAAACATTATTTCCTGCATAATCTATCATTTTTTAAGTGCTTTCACACTTCTACATTTCCTTTCAGTCATTGTCCGACACCACCTCTTTCACTAGTTTCCATATTTGTGTTAAATATTTGTAGTTCAAAATAATGTTTTTAATTTAACCTCAAAAATATGAAAAGAATAAATAAGGGATTTGAAGAGTAGTCTCATGTAAACTTTCTCATGAGGCTGACGTAGATTAATCTCACTGTTTGTCAGTTTTAGGCTGATATAATTGTTTTTGAGGTTAAAATACCACATATTTCTGTGTCATCATTAAATGCTTGTTTTCCTTAACAAAGCAAAATTTATACTAATTAATTGTATTTTGAATAGTATTTTGAATTTTAGTTATTTTGTATAACGTGAGTAGTCTGACTATTAGTTTAATTTTTTGGTGTTCTAGTTCTCAAATGTGTGATTTTCCACTTCTTGTGTGCCACTCCTTACCATTAGAAATCATGGTCTGAGTGTGTATGAAAGATTAGGTAGGCTAGGAATGTTAAATGGTGTGGCAGCATTCACTCTGTAGGAAAGAAAATCACTCCCAAAGTGTTTTTTACCTAGCTTGTTATTTTTTGAGTAGAAATTTGGAATTTAACTTTATTTTAATGCAATTAGGTAACCTTCACATAAAAACCAACATGTAAAAGGTTGTAAAGGTGGTTTTGCATTTGTAAGATGCTTTATGAATATGAACATTAGTCATATGGATGGATGGAGGATCACAGCCTATAACTGCAAAAATAAACTTTACATAAAACTAAAATCAATCTATTACTATGTTGTAATATGCTCATTTTAAAAAAGGCAGTGAAACAATTATTGTAAGATTGTAAAAACTTCTAGTTTTAACACATCTCTGAAGAGATGATAAGAAAATTGAAATGATACTACAGCTAACCTACCCAATGGTGTTATTATGTACCAGCAGACACCTTTCCTAGACAACTAACTGAATAAACTAAATATAATCTACCTTAATTTACTGTATTAAATTAAATTTACTATG
This sequence comes from Promerops cafer, assembly GCA_013398275.1. Taxonomy (NCBI): domain Eukaryota; kingdom Metazoa; phylum Chordata; class Aves; order Passeriformes; family Nectariniidae; genus Promerops; species Promerops cafer. The sequence goes on along the minus strand of VZSE01015374.1, from coordinate 8,874 downwards.
CAGATTGCAAGGATCAAACTGCTAGTTTAGTACTGGAAAAAGAAAGGCCAGAGAGACTCAGATGTATACAAATGAGTGTTCAGTGGCTGTCGACATGTCCCATTTACATCAAAGGCTGACATACACAGACAACTTAAAGCACTCCTCCTTTCTAAAACTGGTGGGGGAGGCTGTGTGGTGTACACACTAGGCCTAATATAAAAAACATACTACTGTTTAACCGAGTCAAGCACAAATTACTCAAATGCTTCAGGGAATGAAAATCAGAATAAATATAATGGGTGAATCTGACATAGACGTTGGCTTCATAAGCAGCGCATTGACTAGTTACTAGCTTATAGATAAGGTTTTTGTGATACTCAAATATGATATTATTATCAAAATAGGATTTTCAACATAAGTAAAACCAGATATCTGGTTCACCTAGGTCTTCTAGCTAGATTTGAAAGGCAACATAACCTAAGGATCATACGCATGTAGATACCAAGTCAACAAATGTACACAGTAACACCCGTTAGAAGTATCAAATTTGGCACATTTGTGTGAATATTTTTTTTTTTTCTATTAGGAACAGAACTGGATATTACAGCAAACACTAAAACCCTGATAAGAGAGTCCTCACATAATGAAAAATAAAACTGTCTTGGGAATATTGTTTTAAGTCTTTATCATGTGGGCAATGCTTCTGAACCTTGTGAGCTGAAGGTTGCTCTTTTTCTCTCTCATAAAGAGGGTGCAGCTTCTCCTGGTTTGGCTTCCCAGAAATTATTTTAATTTCATTCTTACAGGGATTATGAATAGTTGGTTTGTGAAATCTGTATCAGTAAAATATCATCTGATCACTGTTCTGAGAAATTATTGTTTCTGTTTTGATGAAGAAGGGTGCCATTTGCCTTGTTGCACATATTCATTTGATATGACAAAAGGAACAGTTTGAACCCCTTTAGGTGTCAACATGAATGTTATTTCAAGTACTGGATAAATTATGTAAAAGTTCTGGCTCTAAGCTGGAAGAAAACACTAAGAAGCTAAGCACTGCCTGCAAGTGTATGGAAAAGTGTTTATGTGTAAATACTTAGCTGCATATGCCATGAGTTCATTGCTGCTCATGCACTAGTCTCATGACTTCCCTCACAGACAGTCAAGTTATGAAGCTGTTCTTCCTTTATTTTATCTTTTAGCTTTATCTTCTCTTTGTCATGAGAAAGTCTAGAAAGATGAAATGAGGAATGAGTGCTGATCTGGACATAGCTGCTATCTTGTACTGTAATGAAGCAGACCAAACATATTCCAAGAAAAACCCCACTTTAGACATAGACAACTGGATACAGTTTTTACAGACTTTAAAAAGTTGCACTGGACAGTGCCAAAAGGATGATATTCATCACTGCAGTTGCATCTTTCACGCAAATAAAGAAAAGGGTCACATTTCAGAAGATATAGTTAGTAACTGCAATTATCCTTTGAGAAAGAGCAATGCCTCTCAAAACAAAAGAAGCCACAGAAAATACTTTTGCTTATATGTTTATTGAAAAAATCAGTCCTTGATGAAATCTCTAATCTCTTGTCTCTGTTTGGGAGGAAGTGAGTTTTTTGGGAAGTTTTAGTTAAACCAATCAGTGGTCAGATTCGAATATTGACACCTGGTGTGACCACTGAAGACGTGAGTCACCTCTGAAGACACACGGGGTTAAAAGCAGAGATTTCCCAGAGTTCGCTCTCTTTCGCCCGGGGTAGCCCAGGGAGCGGCACCGTCTCTGCCCCGCCCGGCCACATGGCTGGGTGGGGAGGGGAGCCATGGAGGCCCAGGCTGAGGTAGGCCGGAGCCCCGGAGAGAGAGAGAAGGTGGAAGGGAATGGAACCGGGCCAGCCCCTGCAGGACCGAGGCGTGGAGAAAACACCGAGGGATCTTTTGTTCCCCCCCCAACCCCAGAAGAGAGAGCGAGCCTGTGCCGGCAGAGGAGGCGGCAGGGGGGTGATGCCCAGCATGTGGGAGTGCCACCGTGAGATCTCAGTGCCCTGAGGGCAGCGGAGCTCGGACTTTTAACCCTTTCCTGGGTGAAGGAAACTTTGTGAAACATTAGTCCTCCTGGCTGGTGGTTTGAGAGAGAAGAGAGACAGTCTGGGACCTGAGATGTTAAGAAGAAGATGTGGAAAAGCTGAAGTGGGAGGAGATGATGGAGTGGCTTTTTTAGCTGGACTTTTCTTGTATAGCCATAGACTGAACCAAGCTACCTGTAATACATGAGACTGCATTTGGGTGGATGCTATAGCCTGAGCCAAGAGACTGACCTGCTGTAATGATATTATATAAAGGAGTGAACAGAGGAAGATGAAGAGGGCGTGGTGGTGCCTTCCATCTTCAGGGAGAAGAGCTCTGTTCTTGAGAAAACCCTCGGCCCCAGGGGATGAGAAAATGGGGGGGACTGTTGTCCCAAAAATGAGACACGGTTGTTTTTCTCGGCACTTGGCAAAGCATCCTTGAAGAACCCTGTGAGCAGTTTCGGTCCATGGACGGTGGTGAGAGCACTGTACATGGAAGGAGCATGTCACCATGGCAGAGTTTCTCCGGGCAGTGCCATGTGTGACAAGGAAACATGGGGAGTTTCAACCCTGTTTCGTGGGGAGGACTGTGGTACAAGAGAGACTCCTCTCTCCCCTGATGGACTGAGAATTGATTACTTGAGTGTTGGTAACTTGATCAGGACTCCAAGATTTTTTGTCTCACTGTGCTTTTGGTGAATTTGGGTGAGAGGAGGAGGAATGGTTTAAAAGGTTTTCATTCTGTTTTCCTGTGTGTTTCTGATTTTAGTTTGTAGTTTAATAAAGTTTGTTATTTTTCTCTTTTTTCTAAGTTTAAGCCTGCTCTGCTCTGTTCCTGGTCACATCTCACAGCAGTTAGTTAAAAAAATACATTTTCATGGGGGCACTGGCATTGGGCCAGTCCTAAACCATGACATCTCTACCACTTCTAACTCTGTGGGAGCTCTCAAATTGACACTTTTATGATGTCAGTTAATGTCATGGTCCATATGCAAGGTTTATATCCCAATTACCCAAGGAGAAAGGGCTGAGAACGTCTTGAATAATGAATGAATCCTTTCAATTTCTTTGATTTATATGCCTTTAAATTAATCTACCTGGTATGGACCTGTTACTCTATATGTAATTTTGTGTTTCTCTATTTACTTTAAGGTAGAAAAAATTTTCAAATACGCTCTGCTAGTAGGGCAGTTAGTTATTCTTCATCAACATTTAAGTTCTTTAGCTCCTGTTCATTTTTAAATCTATCTTCTTCTCCTGTATAGGTAAAAGAAAAAAAAAGACTTTTTTTTTTTTTTTCCCCACTCACCAGACACAGAACTTTTTATTACATGGTAATGTTTATTGATACACTTAAATGTTTTCCTGAAGGAACATCCTCAAATGGATTCCTTGTGACTCTAGACTGATAATCGATAGGAATTAAGAGCATTTTGAATTACTGAAGCAAATGCTGGAGACAAACTGTAGGGGTTAAAACACATGTTTAAGTAATTTCTTGAAATAACCTATAGGAAATGGGGGTCATAAGTGACCCCTTAGTAACAGGATCAATTATTTTAAATTTGAATTTAAAAGAGGACTAATGAGGAAATTGTAAAAGCTCTTTGTAGAATCATTATAACCAAAGGGAGAAAAGAGAGACAAAGGGAAATAGCTATGATAATTAAATGTCAATGTTATGCCATGAGAAAACTATTACTGAGTTCATCCTTTGGCATTCATTGCTTTTGTTTGGCAGACACCTCCCAATTTCTGAACTAATTCTTGCCAATACACAGATTTGCAATTTTGATTTAATGATTTTTTCAAAACATACAATATAGCAATGGATCACATAATAAAAGGCCTCTGGCAGGATGTGAAGCCAATTAGGTAGTTGGACCACATACCCAGGGATGATCCCCAGATGAAAAGGTAAAATACTAGGGTATCTATCTATTCTTAGCCAAATTTTGTTCTATAAACAAGAGAAGTTACTTCACCTTTCAGCATTTTTGTTTACTCATTAGGATCCCAAAATGTTTAATTTCTATTGCATTTTTTGTGGCAGAAACAGCATTCTAGGTCAAGTTCATACTCCGTGAAACACAGCAAGATTTGTCTTGGGGGGTTCAACATAAAAGCAATAGAGAGATCTATTCCAGACTGGGCTAAGAAGATGCTGTGCTTGAATATTCAGTCCCAAAGCATCTATACATGATGTAGGTAGAGTGTGCACGTCCCTCAATTTGTTGTAAAATTATTTGCTGCAATAGTGATAGAATCTGATGAACTAGTCTTTGTGTTGGTTTGTGTTTTAATATTGCAGATTATTCAATTTGGTTTATCGTTGTGTATATCAGGGTGTATGGAGGTTGCTGTCTGTCTTCCTGAGACCTCTTCATGTTTTTAGAATTGTGATGTTTGCTCTCAAGATTAAAAACAAGCATCTCACATGTTGTGATTGCACATTTGTTGCCTTTATGTGAATTTTGGATTGGTATGTGTTTGAGTTTTTAAACACTTCCTGGTTTATAGTCTAATATGATTGTAAATATCATTGGAACTTTAAATGAAAATTGGCCCACACCGGAATGCAATATATTGATTGAATAAAAATTAAGCAATTATAGTATATCAATTTAATGAATGCTAGACATTAGTTGTCATTATGCATAGTTCTAAGTCACTCAAGGGTATACAACAGTATTACATTTATTAGCACATTGATATTGCCAGCTTGAAAGGTACTCTGAATCTGTCACTGCACTCACTCCTGCCCCACTAGGTCCTCTCTATATCCAGCTTCTCCTACAAGGGGACTGCTGATACTCCTTCGTTTTCCACAATTAGCCTGACAATCTAATTATTTGGAAAACTTACTTAATTACCATTTCTTCCTTGCCTTCTCTATTCATTATGATAAACTAGATGATACAGCCTGCATTTATAGTCATGAGGAGACTGAAGCTGTGACAAATTTTAATGATTTATACTGATGTGTGTCAATTAAATCAAATCAACCTTTGGAATATTTAAGTGAAGGAGAAATGAATAGCCATGCTCGAAGTTCTACACCCTTTCTCTCCATACAACCCTTCACTAAACTGATACACAGCATCACCACCAAAGGTTAATCATGAGCTCAGATGTACAGAGTACTCTCCTATAAAGCTGGCTGAGAATTTGAGGTGGAATCTTAACTGTAAGAGATATATGTAGGAATGGAGAAAAAAGCCTTTGATAAACCATCACATTCATATGAAGGTAACTGATGGACTTACTAAAACTAGATCTGTAGCTTATTTCTGAAGGAGGGGAAAGAAAATAGAAGAAAGCAGGTAAATAAATATCCAATAGAGTAGTAGCTAATTAAAAGCCATCAAAGAGAAACATGGATTCTTGAAGGTCCAGCTGTATTTTCCTCCATGTAATTCCTCCACTAGATAAGATGCAGGTTTTTGACCACCAGCTGAAGGTGGAAGGGGAAGGGGATCTTCTTGAGCCCACTGACTGGTCCTTAAGGAGTGAAGAGATAGAATGATATGTCTAGACATGTGTATCAGTCTATAGTGTGCTCAACCATCAAGATTGCATACCTTGGTTGGAGTGTAAGGTAGCTTCTTTTTGGGTTTTGTGCTCACATTATCTTCCTATGAAAACCATTGTGGGAAAGGACAAGAAGACAATTGTGTATGCCTGTTTTGTCACAGCACTGAGCCAAGACACAGGTACCATCCACGTGTATAGAGGCCTGGGAAAATGGGATCTGTGCTGGGCTTAATCTTGGGGCTTAGTTTAAGTGACGTAGCACTGTTTTGGAGGTCGGGTAGAATTTTCAAGGGTTGTAGTTATGACTAAGTGAGTTATTTTACTATAACTTACATTTTTAAAAGAAGGAAGCTGAAGTAGCTTTTGACTGAGAAAAACACAATTCGGCTATTTCATAGCAAACTCATGACAAAATGAGCATCAGCCGAGGAGCTGATGAACAGCCAGAGGTTTAGCAGTAATGTCATAATGGTATTAAAAAAGTTTGTGGTAAGGGTGAAGGCAATACAGGCTGCAGATTGCTCATGCCATAGCAGTGACAGCAGTCATAGTAACACCTGGAGTACTGTGTGCTGCTCCTGATTGTGGTGTCACAAACTTGATTCTATCTTCACAGATTTTTGGCACTCCTTAACTATATCTTCTAGGCAGAAAGATTCCTTTCTTACTCTCTTTACCTAAAAGACAGGTACCTAAAAAATATTTATCTAAAAGAATGTGTTAAGTGTGCTCTGCATATGCTGTTTTTCATTTCCAAAACAAACCTTGAGAATTCTACCACTCCTACAGTGAGAGGACAAGAGAAAATGGCCCTCAGCTGAGACAGGGAAGATTCAGATTAGATATGAGAAAAGCTTTTTGCTATCAGAGTGGTCAGACATTTGAATATGTTTCCCAGGCAAGTGGGGAAGTGACCATCCCTGGAGGTGTTTAAGAGGCTTCTGAATATGGCACTGGGTGATGTGGTCAAGTGGTTTAGGGGTTTACAGTGGCAGTGTTGGATGTGTGGTTGGATTGGAAAATCTTAAAGGTTTCTTCCAACATTGATGGTTCTTTGATTCTATAATTCTATAATTATGTCTCTGGGATCAGAGCTTTTTCTTTTTTTAACCCCCAAATATGCTAGTATTCACATATTCTTATCAGTCCATGTAGAAAACATTTCACACATCCATGGTAGTTTTCTATTCTCATTTGCCCAGAGACTGAGCAAAAAAAAGAGAAAAAAACATCCATCAGGCCATAAGATACATTATCTCCTTCTAAAATATGATTTAGGCTATCTATCAACCTCTGTATAAACCTTGCTAGAGAGTTTTAGTATGAAAACCTTGAGCCTTACAATACAGCATTTATCACATTTTCAAAGTCAGCTCTGTGAAAATACAGGTGTATTGTTTTGGTCTATCACCTGTTCTCTTTCTCGTTTCTTGTTTTGGGTTTTTCATAAACTCTAGTGATATTCAAGCTCCAAGAGAGTATATATCATGCTAGTCCAACAGAAGATCCCCATTTATTCTGAAGCAGTTTATTGAAAGTATTTTTGTGCTTGAAGATATTTAATATATTATTAAATATATTCCATTAAATATTTCTCCATATGTGATGGAACTTCACTAGAAGCATTTAATTTTCATCAAGGAAAGAAGAGGAATTTATCTTTTGACTACACCACACTAAAACAAACAAGATAAATATTAGTCAAGGAAATGCAGTTCGATTTTACTTAATGTAATATAAGGTCTCCAGCTCTTTTTATCACAACTGTGTGAGGAATAAGCTGTAGTTGGTTTTGCAACATTCATGCTAACTATGAGAGACCTAAACAACAACAACAAGAACAACAATTACACAGATGTACGCAACGGTTTTTAGAGGGTTTTTTTGCATATGTTAGGTAAACAAATAAGGATTTACTATAGCCACTAGAAACCACAGCTCATTTGGCTCCCTTTTACTGTGGGTGGGTTTAAAAAACTCCTTTATTGAAATTTACTTTTCTCCTTCACAGATTTTCACATAACCAACACATTGAATAACAGAAACATTTAGTGAAATTGAATAGACTAATGTTCTCTGGATTTTAAATAGATCCAATCATGAATGATGGAAACAATGCCCAATAGATTTCATAACACAAGGATCAAATTAGGTTATTAAATAACTTGGTTAGGCAGCATGTTTAGAGCTCCTTAAATACAGCAGATTTTCTATAATGAATAATTAATTTTTGGAACACACTGCCATAGGACACTCTGGATGCCAAAAGTTTAATGCAATTCAAAATTAGAGTAAATATTCTCATGGAAAAAAATTACCAGAGTCCTGGAACTGGAAGAATATGAATGGACACCTAAGCACGTATGTTCAGAATCTGAGAATATATCTTGTGCAAACATGACTGTGTTCTCACAGCTACTGTCAGGAGCTTGATATTTGTGCTGAAAATCTTCATTTGTATCAAAAATTGCTTTTTTTCCCTCTCCAAAATGGAAAAGACATAGCCATAGCTACCATGCAACATTAAATAATTTTGCAATTACACTGTTTGGAAGAACACAGACATGGTCTAGTCAATGGAAATATGTATATGTGCCTAACTGAAGGTTATTTCCTATGAGTATTTGCTGCAGGCATGTGGTCTCCTTTTCATTTCTGCTCCCACCTGCACCAGTAACATCCTGTTGAGTAAATAAAGAGAGACTTTTCAGTTCTTGCAAGAATTTTCTGCGGAGACCAGCAGGTTATAAAACAGTAGTATGTAAACAGCCCAGAGCATATACACAAGTTGTTCAAGCCTAATAGAATCACAAAATATCAGCTGTTTGCAAATGATGTTCTTGCTTTGCATGGGGCAACCTAGGTAGGAAAAAAAATCACCCTGACATGTTTGTCAGGATGGTTTTTTAAGTCTATATAGCTATATTAAAAACCTATAGCTTAGCTTTTCAGTGGAATCCAAACTAAAGATATTAGTCTAGAAAAGGTAAAACACAGAGACGAGCAAGGAACAATTGGGTGTTTCATACCTCCCAAGCAATATCATAACATTTCAACAGTATATAACATACTCTGCTGTTTTGCCATTTTCTTATTAATTTCATGACTCACCAGTAATATCAAGAATCTACATGAAGACTGAAGGGATGATTTCAGTTTGCAGGGAGGAAGAGTTTTTAAGTATCAATTTTAAGATTTTGTGTGCTACAAATTGGTTTTGAAGATGATATTTGAGTAGCTGATTTGCTAGGGATTTAGTCTGTGATATATATATCTGATATATATAGATATATATAT
>VZSE01015372.1:446305-460535 GCA_013398275.1 Promerops cafer | reverse complement strand
ATCTCAAAGGTGGATGCCAAGAGCTTGGTGCCAGACTTTTTGCAGTGGTGCCCAGATGCTGGACGAGGAGCAATGGTCATAAACTAAAACACAAGAAGTTCCACCTCAGCTTGAGGAACAACTTTATGTTAAGGGTGACAGAGCACTAGAACAGGCTACCCAAGGAAGTCATGGAGTCTCCCTCTCTTCAGACACTCAAAAACCCAGCTGGACATGCTCCTGTGTCACTTGCTCTGGGTAATCCTTCCTTGGCGGTGGGGTTGGACAAGATGATCTCCAGGGATCCTTTCCAACCCTAATGATTCTCTGATTCTGGGATTCAGGGATTCAGGACTAAGGCTCATGTCTTATGACCAGCACTTGGATAGTACAAGCGTTCAATTAGATGTGGGGCGTCTTGTAACAGAGGTCAGCATTGCAGATTTTTCAGGAAAAAATTAAGAAAGAGGACACCTGCACAGGAAAAGACAATGTTGAAAACAATTTTCCTCTCCCGTTACTTTTGACAGACTGTCAATCAGCAAGTAGTAAATGGGTAGTAGGCAAGCCTTATCTCCCTCCAAGGAATTTAGAACCATCAAAATGATACTGTACTTTTATTTTACAAATATGGCACTTGGGAACACTAACATCATTTGAACTCCTTGTTTGGAGTTTGGTTGCTGCATAATTATAGTGTCAGGTTATGTTTACTGCTGCTGCAAGGTATGTAAATAAATGCAGTTTTGCTCAAAAACTTTGCTCCTAGCAGAAATGGGCAGGCTCTGCTCAGGAGAGAGCTCCCACTCCTGCACAACCATTACTGTACATGGACTGATCTTGTAAGAAATAAGAAATTGCCCAGGTTTTTTGACACCACTGACATACCCAACAGGCAGCAAGAGAAGATGGACTGACTCAGTCGTCTTGTTAAAACAGCTTTCCTTTGATTTAGTGGCAGATAATTCCCGATGATTTCAGTGGATACAGTTTTTTGCTAGAACTCATCTGAGAGAAGAGTGGTTTTTTAAAATGGTTTCAAAGACTGCTGTTTCATTTAGCTAGCCCACTTCAATAACTCTTGTAGCTACTGTTCAAATTACTGCAATTTTCTGATAAATTCAATAAGAAGTCCTGAGACTAAGAGCTCAAATGACAAAGGAATGCTCCTGGGGTCATTCTGACTTGTAGCCAAACACAGAACTTCACTTATGAACCTATCTGTTGGCTTATCACCCAACAGGGCTCTCTGCCCCACTCTTCCCCCTGGAGCTTGCTGACCATTCATGGTGGGAGACCTTCAGGACACCAAACAGGATGAGCTGCTAGGCTGAGGATTTTTCTTATTACAGACTCAAGCATGTTGACCACAAAATTCAGGATGAGCAAAACCAGCTACAAAAAGTAACATCAGTCATAACTCCCTTTCTTTTGTCAAATCTTTCACTGAAGCCTAGGGGAAGACAGGGAGGGTGCAGACCCATCAACACCCTGATCATCCTGTGGTAGTGTGGCTCTCTCAGGCTTCCCAACAGCTGCACAGAGGGCAGAACCATTGTGCAGAGCAGGGCTAGGGTTGCTCTCACAGTACAACTGCAAGTCTGTATAGACATGCTCTACAGACTTGGGCTCTCTTCATCACAGCTTTCTCCACAATTATTGAGGAGCAAGATAGAATGAAATCATCTGTGTCATTAAAATTGACCATGTTGTTGGATGGATACAGTTCCAAAGATGGTGTCCAACAGCAAAAAAAAAATTACACTGCCACCCCATATTCTGGACTATCTTTTCTTTTCTGAAGGGCAGTGCTGCAGGCTGCTGCACAGAGATTTACTTAGTGTTTTTACTGTTGAAACATTTCTAAGCCCATGGGAATTCCTGCTTGTCACTAGTTGACATTGCAGCAACAGTCAAGCAGTAGACAGACTGAAAAAGGACTGAGTTGATCACAAATGATTTGAAATCTGTGGCTTTTTCCATATAATGATCACCATAGCCAACTAAGAATAAAGATAAGAACAGAATCACCTGGGAGTTGAATCATAGCAATTTAATAGAGATTGTTCTGTGAGGAGCATGAAGGACAAAGGCATCAGAGAAATGGGTTTATCTAATGTTAATACAAAGTGGCAGCTCCCCACAGATTTTAAAATTAAGCTGGAAGGTGTTCATTGCTTTTTTCCCATGTTCAATCATCCCTACCTTTTATTCTCCACCTTTTTTTTTATTTGGTAATCCTTTCTCCAGGCTCTGGAGAAAGAGATCCAGAAGTGATCCCCACTGCTTTCCTTGCAGTGCATCCTAATCAGACCTGCGACCTGGAACTTCAGAGCTGAGGTCATCCCTACAGGATGTTAATGTCATTCTCAGGATCATACTTTTTATAAGATCTCCTTTTCAGTTAAGAAGGGCACCCTGGAAGAGCACCCGTTACATTCCCACGTCCCGTCTAACAAGCAGTACGGTGCACAAGCAGCAGCACTTCCACCGCCATCCTCCTGCTCCCCTGAGCTCATTTTGGTACACACTGCACACACCAAGACAAGTTGTTCTCAAATTCACTGATGGCCTGCAGCCGTTCCAAGTGAGAAGAGAAAATCTGCAATTCTCTGTGAAAATCAGGGAAATTCTCAGCTGTGCATGTCTTACATGAAATCCGCTGCCCTTACCATTTTGGTTCAGCTTGCAGCTTTTCCACTTTTATAAATATGCAATGTGAAATGAAGCTCTGAGAACATATCACACAGACTCCAATGAAGAGGTAGTTAGTGCAAAACTTGGCTTCACTAGAAAAATACATGTTCCTTGCCAATAGTGTGGCATTGCAAAGGGCTTTACAGAGGACAGATCTGAATCTTTTCTTCCCCGAAGTGCTGAGGTGTGAGATCCAAAGGCTCGTTTCTTTATAAGAATTAAACCCACATACAAATTAGGTATTTAGCCTTAGATTACTTCTCAGTTCTGGTGGGCTACTGATTTAGCAGGCTTTTTCACTCCTAACATATATCATAATGAACTGTTTCTGTTTCTTCCTAGGTGTTTACTGCATTACATTTATGCTCTAAGAGCATAATTACTAGCAGGGTTGCCTTATATACGTACATGGAAATATGCAGTTCAAAACACATCTAAGAACCAGAAAGTAGATGATAAGAAGAATTGTGTCATTCGTCCAAACAAAAGCTGGTTACAGTGACCTACTTAATTTCTAGAAATCTGAAGGTGATACATGAAAAATTGCAATAGAGAACTGAAAAAGTGGGTAAAGGATTTTGGCGTGTATAGAGCCAAATGCAAAAGTTGATGTTTATGTTTGACAATGCATCTGGCATTTACAGACAGATGACCTCCACAAGATATATATCAATGGAGCTGTGAGGGGAGCTTTTAATCAGGATTTTTAATGCTCCAGGTGTATGTACAGTCATTAGTGCCAGCTCATCTCTGGCCTCAACAGCAACAGTACACTTCAGGCATGCTAGAAAGGAAGCAAAGAAAACCAAATTTCATTGCAAATGCTTTGGGCAGAAAACATTGCTTCACCACTGGCAAATAGGCATACACTGCTCCCAAACTTGTGTTTGACATCTTGGCTTGATAAAGAAGCAAAAAATTTTTAAGTGATACCTGCAAGGCACAATTTAGAAAATATTTTTTCCTCTAATTTTATTATGTTTTAAATTATATTCTCAAGTTCCCCTGTCTTGCTTGAAGAAGGAAAGAATATATTTTTTGATTACCATTATACAAAACACTCTGAGTTCATTTCTATGGAGAATATATCTTAAAATCATTCAATCACAAATTACTTTTATGAGTGCATCATTTGTCTGCCATGTTTGCAAGCAGAATATCTGAAAGCTAGAAACACATGTTTAAAATTATATCTGTTTCCCACTCTTGAATGGTAGATGAGTGCTCTGTCACCATCATGCACAAGCAGTTGATTGACAACCAAAATGGAGGAAAATTAATATATGCTGTACGCGCATATTAATGGGCTTTGACCTTAGATGTCTAACTCCTAGAAAATTAGGTGATGCCTGTCCGGTTTTTGAGAAAGTCCTCTCATGCAAATATGGACTATTGATTTAAAAAGAGGCTGTTACAAGCTTTATCTGGCTCCCATTGAAATTGTTCAAGACGTTCACTTCAGCTGGAGTTCTACGGAAGTATTTCCAAATGACACAGCCTATACTTTCAGAAGTAGCTGAACTCCTCTTGTTTTTACAAGTGTTCACTGTAATGTGTAGCTAATCTCTTGTAAAGATTCTGAAGATTTATGAGTTGCCATTGTTGGTTTGTCTGTGCTCGCCAAAGGACACTGCCTCTAGAGCTCACTTGTCTAACATTTTCGCAGTGTGCATTCCTGAAATCCTGTTTGTTAAGAATACAATAGCATAACAGAAACTCTGAAATAACACCAGGAGACATTGCTCTTACCTAACCTCAGAGAATCACATGTTCTAATTCTGCTAAAGGAAAACTAATCATATTCAGCATATGAGAGAAAGAGCTGCGTGCAGTTGGAAATGACATGGTCATTTACATTGGAGATAAAAATGAAGGGCCATTAATTTTATAGCATTAAATGAAGAGAAGTATTAGACCTGTATAATTAACTTCAATGAATACATTTCAAAGACATTTTCACAAATGTATGTAGGAAGTGCAGCATATCAATATATACTGTTGAGAGAAAATGATCATATTCAATCTAATCTTACAGATTGTATCTGCAAATATAAATATATATACATACTTCGACAGATTTCTTGTTCTTTAATTTTTTTTAAATTGCTCTGTCCCACTAATGGATGTAATTTCCAAGTGGCAATATAAAGATTTCATTGCAATTATTGATCTCTAGTCATCTGTGGTCCCCTGAATATAAGTTGTGATTTAAAACCAATGTGTATTCTACAGTACTGGTCATATTGTCCAGCTCTATTTCACCTTATCAGCTACTTTAAATGTACTTAAGAATTTTATGTTAACATTATAGGCTTGGTTTTAAGTTTCAGAATTTGGGGGTGGGGCAGGAGGGTATTATTATTTTGTATTTCTTTAACACTGGGAAAAATTTACTTCAATTGGGAATAGGCACTACCAGCAACTAGTTGGTGGAGAGGTGCTCCAGAGAAACCAAGTGAGCTAAACAAATACAAAAAAAAACCCCAATGATAGAATCTCCACATTATAAATAACTAAAGGAATGTGATGCTTTACCAGCTCTAACATTGGGAAGGTATGACAAAAATCCTTGGTGTGGATGTCAGAGATGCCACTGAGGTTTCTTCTGGTAGTACCTTGCAGAGGCACCTTGTGTGCATGCACCGCTTGATCTTGCTCCACCATAGCAAACCTTCCTCTCCCCGTCTCCTCGACAAAGACAGTGATCATGACCCTGTCTCTGCTGACCTGCCTGCTGCAGTCATCCCTCTTTATTTTAAAGTAAACATCCAGTTATTTATTGTCATTCTGTCCCTGGTGCTGGTGGAAGAAACTCCCCTCAAATATCCATTTTTCTCCTTGGAGTCTTGTCTCCCTCCTCTCCTTTGCCCTGACTTGTACTTTTTGAAGGTCACACTGAGAACATCTGTGAAGACACATGTCAGCTGGCCAGTTATGAAGGTACAGGGGAGGGCATGGAGCTGAAACTATCCTTGTGCTGCTGACCTTGACCCTGTGCATGCCCAGCTCCTGTGAGACAGCTTGGGCTACAGTGTCCCCTGCTCTCTCTAGTCTGGATCTGGGCTTGGTCTGCCCTCAGTAGTGGGTCCTTCTTATTTCCTTACCTGCCTGTTGTGCACTATCAGTGCCTGGTTTTATGCCAGGCTTCCAGAGCCACAAATGTTCCTCAGTGCACCAGCACATGGTGGCCTCATGTGAGGGAAAGGATGGACCTATCATTCTTCTTATTATTTTATTTTGAGGAAAATAATATCCAGAAATATCTTAATCTGTAACCAAAAAACCACAAATACTAAACAAATATAGTGCAGATCAAATGTATACTACCAAACGTATCTACCAGCCACAACATGAAAAAAAAAATAGCACAGGATTTGGAATGTACAATATTACAGAGTTTTTATATTAACTACTTATATGCCAGAACTGTATTAAAACAAATGAAAAAAAATGAGACCACTATTTAAAAAAAAAAAAAAAAAAGTGAGCTCAGCAACCTGAAAGCACAGATTTGCACACAGTTAACTAGTTTAAAATTGGTCATGACTATTTCCGTATCTGGATGTAAAACAAGGGTCTCCAAAGAGCCTGACCTCATAGGAACAGGGTGCAGAAAAAGGACAGAGAAAGAATGCTTTTGACATGATCTCAACAAGTCAACATAACATAGTCACAACTGATCTGAATAAAGCCCCTCCTGCAGCCTTGTCTTCCTCTGACTGTGCTTGTGCCTTTCTGCTTCCATGGGGATCAACTACTAGAGGCTTTACTTTGCTCCAGTGTGTTTCTCCTGAGCATTTAAAAAAAAAAGATAAAAAGGAATAGCAATTTTGTCTGCTTTTCCATTATACTCTAGATCTCAAAGATTTCTCAGTTCTACACAGGTCTTTTTATTGTCAACTCAGAAATAAGTAAGTATATTTTTTTCTCTTCACAAAATTTCGCATAGACTGCTGACTAGAGGGAGGTGAGGATTTTGAGAGTAGTAGAGCTCTAGTACTATAGAGTTTCCAAGGCCCAGAGATCCTTTGCTTTCTTGGAGACATTTTTATCAAAAATACCTTATTGGTTGAGTGACATTTAGGGGTTTTTTTCACAGCAGAGGTGTCAGCTACGTCTATGTGTAAATGTTGTATATCACTTGAACTTTTTTTTTAAAATATGCTAGATTTGTGTCCAGAGCATATGGCTCTTTCCATGTTAAGCCAAAATATACAGCAAGGGACTTCTCTAGTGCTAACAGTAATGTTGCAGGTTGTTGGCATGTGCAGCACCATAATAAAGCCCAATCAACAGTCTCCAATACAAATGAAATTGCCTTTCTAAATATGATATCAATCAACTTCCTAACTCCTTTAAGGATTAACTCAGATGACTTTTGAATCAAAATGAAGAAATCCTCCCACATGACTTTTGTTATATCTTTCCCCTATTACATCTCAGAGATGCTGAAAAGCATATATTCCTAGCCAGGCTTCTCAGGAAGGAATGTTTCTTAGGTTCTCCTCACATGCCAGTGCACAGAGACTGCAAGAGGAGCTGCTGTTTGCTGTCAAAGTGTTGGTGCATCCCTTTGCATTTTTAGGTTCTGATCCAAATAGGTGACTGCAAAGAGAACACATCTCAGTAGATGTGGAGGTAGAGGCAGGCAGAACAGAGAGTGCTTTGGTTTGACCTGTCAGTCTCATTCACCACAAAAGCTGGGCAAGGTAGCAATGCTAAGGGGGACTGGTGGAGCAAGTCAGTGGTATGTCTTCTGGAGCAGGTGTTCCCTTCAGCTTGGTGTGTTTAGGAGCTGCTTCTGAGCAAGACTCATGTCCTGGCTGGGCTGCCTTTTGTACCTTGTGATAAAAGGGACTGTCAGGGTATCTGCTCTTAACTGCTTGCTCCTTACTCCCAGGAAGCCAAAGCTTTCAGCCAAAGCTGTGAAATTAGACCAGGAGCTTAAAGGTGTGGAACAGACAGTTTGTTAAGACCCTTTCCAGCATCTGCGAGTGGGATGATCTGTCAGTGTATGAACAGCCAGTTATTTATGTCTCATCCAGGGAAAGGACTGCTACAAGGTACATTGGTGCCTGGCAGCTGTATCAGTTCATGTCTGTTCAAATTCCTCCCTGGGCATTCAGCCACACCAGGGTCGTTGGAAGCAGTGGCTCCCCAGGCATGCACCCACGGTCCCTAATGGCACCAGTGATGCACCCCTACTCCTCATGCACTTCCAGCTTTCTAATGGGGCCCCGTTTCTCTGGCTGTTGAGTGTCTGGAGTGTCTTTGGACAGTTGATTAATGTTTGAAAAATGTTTGTAAATATTTGAGACTAAATACCAAGCTGTTGGGATGAATGAGTTTTTCACAGGTGGACATTTAGTGTGTATTTGTGTGTGTGTTCTTGTCTGGAGACTCCTTGAAATAAATTGTGCTGATGTAGGCTTGGATGCAGAGTTTTAAAGCGTGTGTCAAGTTTTCTCACTATTTTTCAAGTGAGGGGTTCATCTGCATGCAGAAACCTGTGTGCAAATTCTGGATCGGAGCCTAGACATAGTGTATTTTCTGGTGTTTCTTGAGAATTTTCTGTCCAATGGCTTCTAATTTCTTTGGTAAACTACTCATTCCATGCATATGGAAAAATGTACGTCGAAAAGAGCGATAGTCTGAAGGTTTTGGTTTATGGATTATGTAATAATTTATTTACCCAGAATTGGAATAATAAAAACTGAAATACACTGACACATATGTTCATTGTTACAACACCCCACACACAGCCATATTACTGAGGTAGAAAGACAAAAGGAACCCCACCCCTGCAATCTCACTTAAAGGCACCTTCCTCATTATAGTAATCTTCTTCCATCAAGCCTTTTCCCACCATTTCTTGGAATGAGTAACTTGCAATGTTGGCACATATTTTATGGCATTTAGTAGTAATTATAAATTCTACTATAGCTCATGCGTGTTTTCCTTAGATTGGGAAATTCTAATATTTTGCCCCTCCAAAAGCAAGTCAACACACTGCTTTTTGCTGATGTAAGCTTTTTAAAAATTATTTTATTCTATGAGACATATATTTAGTCAATTAATTTTTATTTGTTTGTTCTTCCAATTAAATTACATTTAAGTTTTACATTCCCAGGGTTGCACTCCTGTTTCTGAGTGTTAAGAAACAGGTCATTAGAAAAACATAATCTCTTTGATCAGTCGTGAGACCAGAAGTTTTGTATGCTTTTGGACAGAGTAGTGGACTTGGTATTACTAGGGTCCTCTGAGTACCCTGGCTGACACTGGTTCTTGGTGCTGATTTTAATCTCCAGAGGGATATTAGCCATTTATACCTTTGTTGGAAGTATCAGATCTGCCAGGAAACTCAGCTTTTATCTCTGCACTGTTTAGATAGTCACTAATTGCTCAGCATCAAGAGCCTGATGAAGCCCACCCACCCCTTCTGCCAATCAAAGCCCTCGCACATAAAATCTCTGCAACACAAATATCTCTGTCCCCTGTCTCAACCAGGTGCTATTGGAGCTTTTCAAGATTCAGGCCTCCCTATTTACCCCTTCCAATGAAAGATGTAATTGATAATAGCTAACAATTATTCTGACACAATGTTTCAAATTCTTATAATCCATGTATTAACCAAAATAAATAACTTCTGCATAGCAATAATTCTCTGCTCATGTCCAAACCCTTCTGTTTTCAGCTGCTTCGAGCAAGAGCCATTGAAGCTTGTGTGACACCTTTCCTTGACAAAACACTTCATTCTATACCCCATCACTATGTGACTTTTGAGACAGGGAAAACAGTTCAGCTACTGTTGGTACTTTGTGCCCATTTTAGGAGATGAAATAGGATTTCTTTCTTTGTATTCTGTTTTTCACGGGTTGTTTTGGTGTGTTTTTTCAGATTTTTGTTTACTAGAATGGCAATGTGGGACAACTTTTCCATTCTGCATAATGTTCTATAATAGAAGCAGTGAAAAATCATGGTAAACAAAACTAAATTTACTATTTTGGTGATGTTTTCCACCAAACCACATGAAAAATAACAGGACTATCTTGTCTAAACAAGGCTTCCATGCTTGAAAGTCTTGTTCAACAAACAAATGCAGCCTTTTTCAGACAACAAAATGTCAAGGTTTCTACATCTGGTAATACTAGATGTGATATGCATGATCACATTTTTGGTTGTACTGCTTTTTGTGTTAGAAACAATTATCTGTGACATGACTACATTACTTGGCTTTATCCAAGAATATAAACACATCTACAGTGACTAGTGATGTCACACCACAAGCCTGGTCTCATTTCATAGAATTATAGATTGGTTTGGGTTGGAAGGGACCTCAAAAATCATCCATTTCCAACTCCCCTACCATGGACAGGGATACCTTCCACTACACCAGGTTACTCAGGGCCCCATTCAACCTGGCCTTGAACAGTGCCAAGGATGAGGCATCCACGACTTTTCTGGGCAACTGTTCCAGTGCATCACCACCTACACAGTAAAGAATTTCTTACTAATATCTAATCTAGATGTGTCGTCTTTAAATTTAATTTCTTTTTTATTTCCAGCTATGTCACTGGCAATCAGAATCCATTTTTCATTTGAGATATTTTTTGAGCCCATTGATAGGTATGTGAAATCTTCTCCTGGATTTCATTTTACTGCTATTGTTGAGTGGTCTACCAAGTGCTTTTGCAATAGCCAGATCTTTCCCACTATTACATTCAAGAGACAAATCATAAACCTTAACAGAAAATGAAATCCATTTACTCTTGAATAACATCTATTTTGGTCATCGTGATGAATGTTATACAATCACTCTGCACTGACACTGACCTCTCAAAAATAAAGTTCTGAAAGCTTTTACATGTAAGGACTAAGAATCCTGGCCTATGTAAGAGTACCGATTTCCAGTTTTTACTGATTCTTATGGCATATACATTGAAATTCTCCAAACAAGACATATCAGATATATGAGCACAGCACCAGTATGATCTTTGGAGGCACCTTTGAGTAGGACAGACTTTTGCCCAGAGTGCAACCTCAATAATTATCTCAAATTTTAAGGTTTGCCTTCATGTAACTTCAATATCCTCGATCAAAAATTCCTTTTTTAAAAACAGATTACTCTGTAAGTTTACAGTTTTATTAGTCACCCCTTCTGCCTCCTCCCTTGCCATGCTGACATCACAGTTTCTAGCACTGTGGGCACACATTCCCATCCTGTTATTACTGAATGGCTTTGGAGAACAGCTTGTCTGGGTGGGCAGCATAGCCCTGAGGTGGGTTACTGAAAGTCACTGGTGAATCCCTAACCTTGCAGGTTTTCCAGACTGGAATGGAAAAAGCCATGTTAGACTGATGTGGTGCTGGTCACAGTGCTGCTTTGAGCAGAGGGCTAGACTAGTTGTCACCTCCTGACCAGCATTCTTTTATGTCCAACATAAGTTAATTGTCCCTTCACCTGAGCTATAATCCTGGTGAATGCTTTGCAAAGTGTTTCCTGTGAACTGATGGTGGTGGTGTCATCCTCTCTAAGTTGAGAACTATGCAAATCCTTGGAAGTTTTTTGAAACTGTGTTATCCTTTGGAATTAATCCTTTTTAAAATGCTGAACACTGTCTGGACTTGTACATTTTGCCATAGTGTATTCATACCAGTGCTAGTTTTTATCAATTCCAACTTTAATCCTTGTGACTCTTCTTTGCACTTGACTATTTTTGTGTGCTGTTTCAGATCCCCCAGTGCATGCACTGTGCAGTACTCTCTGCTTCCCCTCAGCTTTGGGCAGAAGTAGCCAACTACATTTGCCTGGCAAATTCTGACTGTCTTGTCAAAAGTTATTTCTGGGTCCTCTGTTTGGTCCCCAGATTGTCTGGCACAAGGGCCTCATGCCCAATCAGGGGCACAGTTAACCACTCCAGCCTGACAGCAAGATTGATCCCTCAGGGTTCAATCATTCAGAGGACTTCTGTTTTCTCCCTTTCTTCATCTTGTCTCTGTCTAAAAACACATAAACCATATGCTGAAAAGTCTTATGAAAGCAAATACACTTATGCAGAGTTCAGGATTTCTCGAATTTATGTATGACATCTTCATAGTTTGCCCTTTCTGCATGAGTTCAATGAAACCTGCTAAGAATATCAACTGTCTGAGAACCACTCATTGGCAGAAATAACCCTTATTTCTGTTAATTTACCTCCTGGTTGGTGGTTACAGCTTGCAGAGACAGGAGAAAGTCCTGGTTAAACCACCTCCAGTTGTTCTTGCCACAGTCAGCAATTTCATGATGCAGTTTTTAGCTAATCCCTATTGACACTCAGGAATTTTTCTGAATTTTCCATTATAGGCAGTGGTAGGTATTGTTTAGCAGCTGGCCAGAATCAAGGTTTTTACAAGCTTCTGCTTCATTTGGCCCAGTGAACGATTCAGAAGATGGTCCCACTGGTGCATTTCAGAGCTCCCCAGGAAGTACTGCTTCCCACTGAAAATATCCTTGCCAGTCAGATGGTAGCTGACCCTGCCCTTTTGCTAACACTGCAATGGCTGTCTGTAAGTTAAAGAGTTACTAATAAGCTGACAACTGGAAAGATCTCCTGACAGTCAAGGTTCTGCAGCACAAAGGAAGTCTCCAGGGATGAGACTTGTGCATTCATCCTGTATACTTCAGAATCTTCCCTTATGAAACTTGGTCCCAACTACCTTTGCCTTACCCTTATGCTTAGTTACCCACCTAAGTACTGAGTTTGTCCCTTATTATGGCTGCAGAAATACTGTGTAAGGTCATGTTTTACATTTGGGGTAATTTAGAATTTTCTTTTTTCCTGCAGGTATTGGTATTTTTTCCTTTTTTCTTTCATGTAGATGTTATGTTGTGCAATTAGGGCTGAAAATAATCTCATGGCCTTGTTTTGCTTCTCTGAACAATTTCTTTATAATAAAGTTTTACTTACTTTATGCATCTTTAGTTCAATCAAGTTTTTTTTAAAATCCTTCTGGCCCAGGAACTTACTTTTCAGGTCTGATCTGGATGCATCTCAATTCCTAGATTTTTCCTTACTCAGATTGCCATCATTGGTTTTTTCCTGGCCAAAGAACTGTAAGATATTTCTTCTGATTGGTTACTCGTCAGCTGAATGCCAGGAGTGTCCCTATAACTGGCATAGAGTGCATGTTAGTAAGACAGTGTACACTAATGGCAGCATTAGTGTATGCTGTCCTGAGGCCTCTGATGACAGCTGGACTTCATAAAGACTGCATTATTGCTCAGTAAAATGTGGCACCAAGAAAAGGAAATGGGCTCACAAGCGGTGAGACTGCAAAGGCCATAGTTCCCCTGCTCTTTTTTGTTTACATAAGACAAGGATTAATTTTGCCTAGTGGTACACTTAGATCCAGGCCAGCCTGCTGCATTGTTGAGCAAGCACAGTTTTATTATTTAGTCATCCATTTTTCTTTCAAAGACATTTTTTAAAGAATTGAAAGAATAAAGTATCAAACTGTTGGGATTCTATCAAACTATGAAACATATGGACATGATTCATTACTAGTGTCACATAAATTATTTATGGAATTACATCAGAGATCATCTCAGGTCTTTATGTCATTATGGTGATTACATACTAGTTTTACCAGAACCAAAATAAAGTTGGAAGCTTAAATTATGATTGTATAAAATATAACTGATTTACATGTTTTTATTACATGTGTCCTCTAGCTTGCAGTATACTACAGAGTATAGGTAAACAAGATCTTCCACCTTGACCTGGATATGTGCTATGTTAACATACTTTTACAAGATTTAGTTAGTTATTTTTCTTAATAATGATCAACATGTTTGCTGCTGTACCTAAGGTTCTTCATTATAGTAAGAAAAAGTGCTGTGAATTAGTGAATGAAATAACTATCTCAGGATTTCTTTTATTTTTTTAAGGCATACTTTAACTAGTAATGTGCTAGCAAACACATATGTAAAAGCATATTAGGACAGTACTTTACCCTGACTATTTTAAGGAGAATCAGGAATTCTGGAAGAACCAAAATGGCATGTGTGTACGTCCCAGTTTAGAACAAATTTGTGAGAAAACCATCCTAGGCCTTGAAAAGTAAGTCCTTTGGAGGTATGGTACCCCTGAGAGGATTGAGTCAGACAATGGGACTCATTTCAAGAATAGCCTTATCAACGCCTGGGCTAGGGAACATGTCACCGAGTGAATGTATCATATCCCCTACCATGCACCAGCTGCAGGCAAAGTGGAGAGATACAATGGACTGTTTAAAACCACCTTGAAAGCACTGGGTGGGGGATCTTTCAAAAATTGGGAGCAGCATCTAGCAAAGGCTATTTGGTTAGTCAGCACCCGAGGTTCCAACAACCAAGCAGGCCCTGCCCAATCTGATTCCCTGCATACTGTAGACGGAGACAAAGTCCCAGTGGTGCATGTCAGAGGTTTGTTAGGGAAGACAATTTGCATCAATTCTGCCTCAAGTACAGACAAACCCATCCGTGGGGTTGTCTTTGCTCAGGGACCAGGTTGCACATGGTGGAAAATGCAGA
>VZSE01015372.1:385756-442569 GCA_013398275.1 Promerops cafer | reverse complement strand
ATAATAATAATAATCTTATCAAGTATCAGAGGCAGGTTTTACTCCCCCATTGTAAGTGCTTTTCAGTCCTGGACTTAGTTACTGCACACTGAAGCTGGGATGCTTTGAATTGAACTATTGTCACAATTGCAGGTCACAACAAACTGTACCATTGTTGCTCAAGCAAAAAGGGGAAATATGAACTTCCGTCACTGACCATTCAAAGGGAAAAAGATGAACGCAGAAAGTCTAGAATAGAATTTACTAAAAATAAATATTCAACTCCATTATAGAAAATAAATGAAGTCCGCCCAAGCAAGAAGAATCAGTATCTGCAAAGATGAGATTGCTCACAAGAGAAGGGGAAGAAAAGAGAGATAATCTTCCTTTGTTTCTTTGTTATAAAATCATTTTAATGATTAAAATCCATCACTGTGATTGCCCTCTTTAGCAAGCACAGGCTGTCCTTACAGGCTCACCACTGATCCTCCGAGAGCCAGACACCAGGATTCGCATCACCTGTACCAAATGAAGGACACCTCTCTCACCTTTACCAGAGGAGCCTGATTCCCTGCCAGAATAAAGGGCGGGCTAATTTTGACAGACCCCAGAAGGGGACTTCTGATGCTCCATCCACATGGCACAGCCCTGTCCAAGGGGCAGCCTGGCAGGGTGCAGGCAAGGTGTGTGCACACGCACTGCACCCCTCATGGTGTGATCATGCTGGACTGAGACACCGGTGCCACCACCTTGCGCAGGGCTGATGGCATCAGCACTCTTCATCACAGCTTTGCCAGGGTCACCATAGAAACAGTGTAATAGATTTGCCCTATTCAATCCCAGAGGCCATATTGAAGTAAGCTGCAAAATGTGCTGAAGTCTGAATTCCTTTCAAGTCATGGCTGATGTGTCAGGAAACAAGTCAATGTGCAGGCAGCGGTAAACACAGCGACAGGAAGAAACCTTTACTCTCCCACGCCGCATGCTCCTGATGACATTCAAATGTCAAGACCCTTCTATTCCCCATTTCTGTCTCATTTTCTGGTTATTAATTCACTTTTTGGATGGAGACAGCAGTGGGACCAGGCAGCAGTCGTGGGCAGAGAACATCTTGGCAGCCCTGAGGTGACCACACTCCACTTCTGTGAAATCACTGTGCTCCTGAAGGAAGTAACCCCATCTTGGGATATACAGCATACCCAGAAGGGCCAGGGCTGCCTCAGAGCATTAGGAAGAGCAGGTTGTAAGTGAAATCATCCTCTTGTCTCAGTTGTTAGCTAAAGCGAAACTGGTTCGCTGACAGATTGCTTGACTGTGGTAACAAGAATGAAACACCTCACAATCCTGACATCTGCAAGCCCTGACCAGGCAAGGGAGTTCTCTATATCACTAGTACAGGTCTACTCCCTAACACAGTGAATATATTTATTTTATTTCAAAGTCTTATGCTAATACACTTTGTCTAGGTTTAAGAAAATTAACTCTATACCAGATGAAAAAAGTACATGCTTCTACAGCTTTGCTCATTATTTTTTTACCCCCACAGTTGCTCCAGAGCTGGGGAAGCCATATATATGTGTTGGAGGAGGCCAGCCAATCCTGCCTTGGAGCTGCAGAGAGAAAGAGGCATCCTAGGAAAAGCGTGGATGCTGTTATGTCTGAGACCCAAACACATAAGCAAGAATCATTCCAGTCCTCATCCAGAGGGCACATTTCATCCCACACAGGGACCCAAGGCACCTTCTGCACCCACTCCTCACTCATGGCATGCACCCCAACAGAAACCTGCCCTGGAGGAAGGCTGAAGGTTAACACAGCAGCAGAGTATCCCATGCTGGAACATCATGCTGTGTCCCCTGTAAACCAACAGATACCCCAGACACAGACTCACAGCCCTTCTTAGCTGACTTCCATGGAGACTGGACTGCTTGAAGCAGGTAAACTGCAACCCAGGCTCTCTGCACCGACATAGCAGAACTGGCCAGGGAAAACCAGCACCTTCCCTTTACTTCTTTCCTGACTAGTTGCTTTTTTCTCATTTTACTGAGCTCCTGGTATGCCTGGCTATTCTGGAAGCACCACTACTTGCAGGGTGAAACCCTCTGGAGAAGGATGGCAGTGTCAGGCTCGTGAGCTGTGGCTGTTCTGCTGGCTGCCATGCATTTGCTGCACAGCCCTCTGAAGGGGTACGTTAGTCACGCCAGCACAGCTCACCCTGATCCTCCTCACTCCTCTCTGCCAGGGACCAGTGTCCCTAGTGCAGCAGACTGCTCCTCACTGATGGTTTCACAGCAGGGCTTTCACGGAGTGTGGAGAGACAGCAA
The DNA here is from genome assembly GCA_013398275.1 of Promerops cafer. NCBI lineage: Eukaryota > Metazoa > Chordata > Aves > Passeriformes > Nectariniidae > Promerops > Promerops cafer. Next base: position 440,266 of record VZSE01015372.1, on the reverse strand, counting down.
GAGCTTCTGCAGTGTTATTCATTTTCAGTGTGTTTTTGTTTCTTTGGCTGGTAGGACGGTTCCTCTTCTGTTTTATTTGTCGCTTGTCTTCCCTAGCTTGTATGCTGAAATTGGTACTTCATTTTCACTTCAATGCCAGCCTAATATTAATGCAAGTGGCAATATAAGAATGTGAAAAAATCAAATGCTTATGCTCCATGAATCCACTGGTGATGGATTAAATTTTTCCTTATATATCATGGAAATAATTCTTGCAAGTCTAAAGACACATAATATTATCTAAAGCACCCTATTCAGACATGCAAGCTAAGTTGGCTCTGCTGTACTCTGAGCAAACAGGATTGGACTAATGGTGTTTTGTGTAAATGAGGCACACGTTACAGTGCATTCAGGTTCTGTTTATCTAGCTATGATTTTTCTTTGCACGAGCTGTTCAGTCTCCAGTTTCCTTGTAAAAATGTCCCTTGTAGCCTCCTCCAGGTATCTGAAGGACGGGGGAAGGTCTAAAGAAGTTCAAGATTTTACAGATGGATTGAACACTGAGGAAAATAGATACCAAGGTCAGGCTAAGAGAAAAGAAATTGATTCCAAGGGCAGAAGCACAATTGAAGAAGTCTAGTCTCCAGCAAAACATTTTCCTTATCATTATTCTGCTAAATCAGTTGTAATAGGAGGTAAAAATGGAGGGAAAATATTATGGGAACTGAACAATTGAAATTTTACTGGTGATTTATTATATATGTATTTTGATTACTCCTATCTCACTGTTCAGCTTCTCTGCACAAAACTGCATTGTAGCAGACCCTGGTAGTGGATTCCTTCCAGCAGACCCCTGCCAGTTCAGGTCATTGATCCAGACATATATGCTGGCTCAGAAGCAAGAGGCTGCACCTACATCCTGCCATGAACATTTTCAGGGGTAAGCTATTTCACACATTAGTGTTCTCACCACTTTGAATATGTGTATAATGCAGTACTGTATATCAAACAAACACCTACATAATACTGCAGACGTGACCCATTCTAGCAGAGAGGAAGGAGAGAATAGCAGCCCAGAGTTAACAGGTTTTTTGTTTTGACTTCCCACCAATGATTACAGTATTTTCAAGACACTACCACAGAATGCTACATGGAACGTATTTATATTAAGATGTATTTCATATTGAATTAAAAATAACCAACTTCACTTAAATCACACAGATATCTACCATATGCTAAAAAAAGGCTCTGCATGTAGCAATGTAGAAGAAATCACTTTTTTTCTGTTCACAGAAAGAGGCCGTTTTTTCTAATTTTAATTAAAATTAATTAAAATTTTTCTAATAAATAAGAAAAGAATGAAATATTGAAGCAGTGGGTTTAGACATCTATAGGCCAGAAAAGAGCCTTAATTTGCACAAGGCATACAGAGTAACTTGCAAAATAACTGATTTCACCTAAACAAACATTTCAATTAGATAAAAAAACATACTCATGTAGCAGAAGGCGTTTTTTTTGGAAAGAGATAGAGCTGTCCAGACATTAGGTCAAAGATTAATCTAAAAACAATGTCACCAAATGGAACAAGGAGCCTCCTAAGCGTCCATGGGTCTTACTTGGCCACAGCTCCTTTACACGTGACTTTCAATTGGTCAGTTTAGTTGCACAAAATCACGGTGATTTTGGTGGTCATTTCAAGTCATGCAAAAGATTCTTTTGAAAAGCAGAGATAATGTGCTTAACAGGGGTGGAAAAGCTCATTCCAAAAAGCCAGAGAATGAGGCTTCAGCAATTCAGACCTGAGCCAGCAGGAGTGAGAAGTGTTGCCTCCTGCCCGGCGTGGGCTGGACTGGGGCAGGGCCTCTTCTCCTCCCCAGAGTCACCCAGAGATGCACACCTCCAAGGGCTGCTGCTCGGGCACTGTTCCCTCCCACTTCTGCAGAGAAAACATCCCTGGCAAAACCCCAAGGCCTCAGGAGCCCTTCCTGACATGATGTGAGAGATCTACACTCATGATGAGGGGCTCATCTACAGGAAAGGTGGATAGGATAAAGCCCTCCCTGAGTGTTTAAATCAGCTAAGCTGGTTTCAGAGAGCATCTATTGATCTTTATTCTTGCCCACACACAAAACACTGGGTTCAAATGAAAAAAAGCCTAACTTTATTATACAATTTAAAATCTGTTTGCAGAACCCTTTGGAAGTTAATATTCTGTCAATGGCACTCACTAAATTGATTTAATAGTTACACATTATATAGACATTATATAGACTGGATGTTTGCCACCATCTCCAGAACTACACAAAGTCCAAAGACTTTCAGAACTACATAAAAAAAATAGAAATTCCGTGTTAAAGATTCCTAATTGACCTTTTTTTTTTTTTCTTTTTGAACTCCATTACAGAAAGGCTATACCTGAATGCAAGACTATTTATAATTGAAGAGCACTGCTTAAGACTATTTACCACTGAAGTTTCCTGCACTCTACCTCAGCTCCTAATTTTGTTCTAAGTTCTGCTGAACTTGTCTGAAGCCATGTACATTCTTTGCACAGGCTCATGCTTAGACCCCCCTGAACACCAGTGCTCACTCCGGGAACAGAACTTAGCACCTTATTGGCCTTTGGGTGCTCCTTTCAGAGCAAAACACAAACAGGAGAGCTGCTAGTCTTTTCCACACTTCATGGCATGAGAGCTTTTCCAGCCCTCTAAACCTTTCGTGTGTTTGAAGGTGTCCCTGAGTTTTTAACATTTATGTCACACCTGTGGGATGGAGAGGTGAGAACTGAACACAGCCCTCCAGGTGAGAGCATACTCTTATTTATGTGATTGAATTGTGGTCTCTTGGAGCTGCTCGTGAGGGATCCTTACACCCCTGGTAGGGTTGCTGACAGTCACTGCTGCTGAGCTAAGGTCTGTTTGTCCACAGTGGTGGACACCTCTGTTTGTCCACAGTGGTGACCCCCAGAGACCTCTACACACTTCAGAAAATTATACTCTGTGTCTGTTTTCTCAACATCTGCACATAATCACAGATACCTCCACACAACACTATTTGTAAGCACAATGAATGAGATGGCTTAGGTAGAGAATCAGTAAATTCATTGTAGATGTGCCCTGTAGACATGCCACTGGCACCCGAGAAATGATGTATATGCAGGGCAGACTGTTCCCTCTTACAGCTCAGGTAGCAACACTGAACCTCACCTGCCAAAACTGTGTCCCATGTTCATCCTACTTGTCTCAGCCTGGGAATTTTTCCTAAATCTTTTCACAGTTTGATTACATTAATGTGAGACTTATTGCTAGAAATCTAAATCAACTTCTTCCTTGATTTAAACGAATTCATTAAGGAATGCTAGTTCTAGAGAGTGGCTTGGTCCATCTTTTTTATTGAATGAAAAAAGCAATATCCTAAATAAAATGTTAACGATTTGAAAGCTTGGGTTTCTTGTTTGTTTTTGGTGGTTTTTTTTTGTTGTTGTTGTTGTTTTTTAATTCTTGTCCAGAAGCAAGATTTTAATTTCATGCAGAGCAAAAGATTATGGGAAAAAAAGAGGATTTAGGACAATTGGGATAATTTTCATCTGTAGTTTTCATGAGTTTGCCCAAATATTCTGCTTTAGAAGTCTTACTTTTATAGTAAATTGAAAACAGAGTAACAACCTTAAATGTTCATATCATGAAATTAAATTTTAGTTATAAAGAAATGTTGCAGCATAAAAACTGCAATGTGCAGATTACTCAATTTGACCCTTTTCATAGCAGATGTCATTGAAATTAAGTTCATGTGAGACAATGTGATTGAAATAGTTTTACTTTATTATTTCTAAAGCAGAAACTTGTTCTATGAAAAACACTTTTTAAAGTTTCTGCTTTGCTATGTCAGCAGTTTATATCCTATTCTTCTCTAGTTTCCCTTAGCCAGTGTCCCTTCCAAAACTGAAGAGTTTTTCCTATGTGTATTTGGCCCCTTTGTTTCTTTTCCAGCTTCTTGTGGTGGGCTTTATCAAGTTATCAAAAGTCCACATAATTTTTATCTCATCAGAATTTATTAGTACATTCTAAAAGATTAGAGAGCCACCACTTCCTTTTGAAAAAAAGTGCTAATTTGACTCCATTGTTTTCATTAGTGTTTTTTTGTTTGTTTGCTTTAATTATAATTCAAAAAATTCAAGAACTCTTATGCCAGATTTTCTAGATTGTTCACATTTAATGGTAAATATAGCATATTCCATGAATAAACATTGAGCCAAATCTTCTGGTTTCAGCCAAGTTATGAGTGCTTCAGCTCAACCTATTCTCTTTAAGCCTCCTGAAAGGTGCTGATGTTGGCTTGCACTGAACTACATGGCTTACTCCTTTAGAGTTTATCACTTAGCTTCAGTATGAAGTTTTTTGGGACACCCCTACCTCAAAAAGCACATCATTCTTAACATCTTAACATGTTTTCTGAGCAGGAAAACCATGTGGATTTTTAATTTTTTTTTGTGGAGGCCAAAATGGAGAAAATTTAGTAGATCAATTTTGCCTACCCAAATTTCAGATGCCATCAGCTTTCATACATTCAAAGGCTGAGCTCTGCTGTCACATCCAGTACTGTTTTTTACCAGGTTAGGAACACTTAAAGAAAATCAGCAGCCTAGCAGTGCTGGGCTAGTAAGAAACACATAGGCATAGAATAATTTATATTGGAAACATCCTAAAAGGTCACTCAGAGATGGGATAATAACAATAGTGCCTTCTTGAAGTTTAAAGGAAGATTCCCCAAAGTGTCGTGGGAAAACTGGCAGGGAAAAAAAAAAAATAACAGCAAATAGGATGAATAGCACAGAATTATAATTATTTAAGATGGGAAATCACCAAGTCCAGTCACTTCCAAAAAAATGCAATAACCTGACAGCATGACTGGCTTTGCACTTGTGCAAGTGCCTGGGCAATCACACAGGGATCACAGGGAGGATGGCAGAAACAAATACATGTACAATACAGATGTCATTCTTTATTAATCTCATTATTTTGTAACCTTAAAAATTATGTGGTATTCACATTCCTACCTATTTATTAATATTTTGTTGAGAACAGAACAGAGCTTCACGGAAAAGAGTGTCTTTGAGGGGGAGCAGAAGCCCACCAGTTAACTCAGAGTGAGAGCTGACATTAGGTAGAAATACCCAGCTGAAGGGATGACATCACCACTCTAACCATTAATTCCCAGGAATAAATTCAGCATGGGACAGTGAATATAAAGACATAATGGAAGACTTGTGTCTGTTGTGGTATCACATGGCGTTGGGACAGGGTTTGCATTTTAGGCCTGAGGCAGCAGCATCTTAGAGAGCTGAGTAACACCTATATCCTCAGCTCAAAGTAAAACCTCTGAAACACCTGTTGTGCAGGTTTTAGGCACCACTACTTAGACCTATTGATCTGCTTTATGTTTGTTATCTAGACACAATCAAAGGTGGCTTCAGTCAACTTTATTTAAAGGGTTGATCCAGTTTTGCAACCCCACACTGCCTGCACTCTGGAAAACAGAAAGCTTCTCACTGAATTTAGGGCTCCCTGCACACACAGACTCCTGAATCACCGGAGTCTCTAAAATAAGGCTCCAAGTCCCAGATTTTGGAAAGATGTATGAACCAACCACCTCTCCTGTCAGCAGCAACTGAGTTAAAGAGAATTTGCATCAATCAAACATTTGTCTTGAAACGTGGCGCACAAAGCTGTGGTTCAAAGGGAAGCAAGGACTTGGAATTTGAAAGCAGGTATATAAGAGAAGGCTCTGTAGGTAAGCAGGAAAAGGCATCACTGAAATGTCTAATATTCATATTGCCACAACCCTCATAAGGGCTTCAGAGATAAGATGAAACCCCAGTAAAGAGCTCAATGCAGATGGAAACCAATTACAGTTTTTATACTAAGTAAGACAGTGCATAAGACATGCACACCTGTGTTACCTGCCGCCCCATCCATGTGGATACAGTTGTGGGGAACACTTGGATTGAGTTTTGGCAGTATCCTACCAATGAAATTTGCCACTGGCTGATGAGGAGTTGAAGTTTGAAGAGCAGTCCTGTCTTCTATGAGAGTAGAAAAATGCCATCTTCTGTCACTCTGACTTATCTCCCCTTTCCCAGCTTTTAGAAAGGCCTTTTTACCCTTGTTCTGTTCTCTATCCTTGTTGCTTGTTGGGGGTCACAAATATTGAAAGTAACTGAGAGATATTCTTGGGTCTCACTCACTTTTGTGATAGATCTTACAGTCTTTTGGGGTGGTAGATTTTTTTGGACACTTGCCACGTCACAGGGTAATTGCTTTGGTGGAAGAATGGATGTGTATCAAGGAGCTTGGCAGGGATTGTGATCCTTATGCTCTCACCTTGAGGATTTGTTTTGTCCACCTGCCAGATCCATAGACTGAGAGGACAGTGAGAGGAGAAGAGTGACTGTAGAGTTGCATCCTTTGCATGATGACAGTTACTTCATAAATATACAAACTTAACAGGCTTAGCAGTAAAGGCTGTAAATGGCAACACTTGAGAATATTGAAGAAATATGTACATATTATATATATATCTGAGGTTACACCTGCTTGTCATCCAAACCAAATCCTCTGCCTCTTATGCAGTCACTGATGAAGCCATTCCTTCTCAGTAGAATCATCACCAGCCTTGGCAGGGCATTTGATGTGCACCCGATGAGGCAGCTGACCACAAGACAAGCTTTTTGACCAGACCAAGCCCCTTGTACTCCACATACCACAAGAAAGAAACTAGCAGAAAACAAAGAAATTAAGAGCTAGTTCTCTGACAAAATGCTCATTCATGACATCAGGTCTATTTCCTTTGTAGTCATAGGAAATGATTAGATTTTACTTCAGTGTGACAAGAATTACTGGAATGATTTATTATTCCGTTATTCTGTTATAATTATTCTTTAGAATAATTATAATACAATAATTTACTAGTAGCAAAAACTATTTATTATATATAATTAATAAATATTATTATGCATATTATTTTATAGTATGTTATTTATATTATTAGCAATATATAATATACAACAATAAGATACTAATGTTTACTAAAATAATAAAATATTATTTAATGAGAGTTTATTATTCTGTTATTCTATTATAATTATCCTACATAATAAGTTGCCTAACTTGAAATTATTCTGGTTTTTGATTACTGTTAGAGAAAACATAAAATGTAAACAATTAAGAGATATACATTCAATGCAGACATGGACAGTTTTCACCTATGTAGTTTTAATTTATGTGGGAGATCACCGGAACAATTTCCCATCTTTTTTCCATGTTAGTAGTGAGCAATCCTTTCAGATGTAACTAAACAGCTGCCCAGTCACATACATTTATATGCTAATACACATGTATCATCAGTTAATGTCTACCATTTCACTGGTGTTCTAAACCATATACATGAAAAAATAGATTTTTAGAGTGCTATTTTACCATCAAGTTTTGATGTTAGGATGATTTTTTTCTTCTAAATTTATTTTCTTCACATTCTTACATGATGTTGTCAGTCATAATTTACAATATAAGGTAAAAGAAAAATATCTGAAGTTCAGAAATTTGAAGGTGGGAAGAGAAAAAGTAGGGAGGTAGAGAAGCTTCTTTCACTTTCAGCAATGCATTTGACTAATAAGACCCAAGACAGTTAGGATCTGATGTTCTTGGGTGTTTTTGTAGGGCCTACTGAAGCTGCCAGAAAGAATTCTATTCCCTCAGCTCCCTCACTGCTGCTTGTAGGAATGGGGAGGCACCAGCCAGAGAAGCTGCCCTCATGCTCTGTCCCCACCTTTCCTGTACATTGCCAGTCTATGCAGGCAGCTGGGAAGAAAGTTGTTCTTTTTTATTACCCTGGGGAAACACAGAAGACAGTTGGCCCTCTGTACTTCAGGATGAATATGGGCACAAGCACCTTTTCACAGTGCAGTAAGAGTAACTCTTCTTCTCTCCCTTTTGCCCCACTCCACCTTTCTGTCCTCCTGACAGTGCAACTGACAAAAGAGAGTCACCCTCTTTGTTCCTTCCTTAACCACCTGCTACTGCAACTGTCTAATAAACTGATTAGTGTGGCGTTCTTTAGAAGATGTGCTGCACTGCACTGCCACAAAAGAGTGATTTTATTATATGGAGAGAAATATTAATCTTCATGCTTTGTGTGTTTAATGGTGACAAGGATTATGATATTATATTTTCATGGTGTTTGTCTACTCAAATCTCCTCAGATTTCTCTATAAACCAGCACTTCATCTCTATGTAGGGCTGGGTTTCTCTCCTATTAAAGTGTGGTCACTTTGCATTGAGTCCAGCAATGATGCAAAGCATTACAAATTCCTCTAGGGCAGAAAGCATAGCCTGCCTAATTCAGCTGGAAACAGCAGCTAGGAGGCAGGAGATGGGGAAGGTGGCCATGAAGAAGAGCATTTTTTCCTCCCAAATGGGCCAAGGTTCGCTTTCACATGAAGGAGTACAACTCTGCAAATAAATTTGGTGTGAGTCATCTCTGGAAAGGGACAGGGCATTTGCCTCTACAGCTTAACAAGTTGCTTCTGGGCCTCCCACCATTGGGCACTGAGTATGTTTAAAGTACATCACTAGTAACAACTGGATTCACTTTGAGCTTCAGCAGGGGAGGAAGCAACAATAATCAAATAAACTGTTCACCACCAAATATTTGTCCACCTTTGATTTGGAAAGAACAGCAGTGGTTTGCGTGAGTTGACACCCAAAACTGAAGAAGTTTCACCTTAATATTTAGGGAGGAAGTAAGTTTTTCCAGATGGAAAATTGCAGATTTCTAGATGCCCGATGGAGCTAATACCAGGCCAGCTGTCACTGCCTTGCCTGAACATCAGTTGAGGGAGCACAAGGAGATAAGGCTGATAACTGAATTTGGCAGAATCCCCACTCCCAGCCAGAGCACCTTTTGGAGAAGGGGTTGTAGTCTTGTAATCTTATTTTCCCCTGGGGGAAAATAAGGTGGTTAGGGGCTAGAAGGAAATGACCATAGTAGTAAACTTATTTCAGACATTAATTTTCTTTGGTTGTGCCTCTAGATTTCTTTAGAGGGAAGTATGTGTGTGCTGGAGTTATGCCGGGTGCTGAGCCTGTTGTGTCAATCAGGCACATCCCAGCTGGATACTGGAAAGGTGAGATGGGACAGCATGAAGTTAAGTGCAGAATGCCATACTGGTCCGGACAGCAGGTCAAGTATTGGGACAGTTAGCAGGCACTGTGCTTTGTGATGATGAGAATCGGCCTCTGTCAGACACATTGTGGCACTGTAGTGTAGGTGACACCTAACAGCAAGTAGGTGCAGAGTCATACAGGGAACCGGGATGTGATAAAAGGGTGAGAGGGACTTGGAAATGGGATGTAACACCCGGGGAAGTGTGATTCTGAAGTGGGGTTGAAGATAACACAATACACCCCTGAAAATAGCCTGTCATCATTTCCCTTCCTGGAGAGCTGTGCAGCTGGGCTGGTGAGGATTGGTGCAGCCACAGAAAGCAACAAAAAAAGCTAAATGCACAATGTCTTGCAGCATCCTGGAGGCTGCACACCACACATTTCCCACGTCCTGCACCTGTATTTAACACCAATGTCCTTCTGCACTCACAGGATGGGACCAGGACGACCTTGCATCCTCTGTGAAGCAGCCCAGCTGCACTGCATAGGCTATAAGGAGCAAGATAAAAAGCAGTGAAATCATTCAAACCCCACCCGCAGCTGCCGAGCTGACTGCGGATGTGTGGCTACGTCCTCTCCCACACACAGGGCGTGCAGAATGTGGCTGTGCAACACGAGTCCTGGGTCCCAGGGGTCTCTGCCACCACCCACCCTCTGCCTCCCCAGGGACCAGATGAATATCCCAGCTGGGGAGCAGCAGGGGAGAGATGCCCCGATCATTGCAATTAAAGCACGGTTGCTGTGGAAAAGGAAGTACTGATCTGGTTCCGTAGTGCTCGAAGTGAGGTAACCCTCCCTCTCTCTTGGTGGAAATAATGAGGTGACACCACAGAGGAGGGGGAAAATAATTTCTGGCATGTTGGAAGTGGTCCTCTGAAGAGGCCATGCGGTTGTGTGTTGTGTCATTCCTGGAATCTAGGGGTCAAGATTGTTGAAAAGGCCTGCCTAGAAAAAGACAACATCTTCAAATATTGCCCTTCAGCTGCTGGAAACTGAGCACAATAAGGAATCCACATGTCTTCAGCTATGAGAGGCTGACAACCAGTACCTTGGCTATGAAGTGTTAAGCCACTCGGTTCAGCTCCCAGGCTGAGACTCAGGTTAGACTGCGGCACAGCCTCTGCTGTAAACATTTTCTAATTCACTTTTTTTTTCAGTTTGGAGTTTCAGCTTCTTCTGTCAGATAAAGCAAGTAGTGTATATGACAGCAGGTCCTGTCATGAAGCATAGAAATCTAAAGACCAGGAAAAAAAGACACATAGTCCCTATGTTATTTTTTCCCCCTTCAAAGTTCTATATTGATTTTATCAAGCTCCCCCAAGAGAGAAAATTGTGACAAGGACAGAGGTGCACTCAGATACACATGTATTTTACAGGAACATCTACACCTGGCCTTTTTCTATTTCTATGGGGTTTTTCTCACTCCCTCTTTCTCCTCCTGTGTTGTCTGACATTTAACAGGTTTCAATGTTGCCGTTTTGTTTGGCACTGGTGAGTATCAATTGGGGGTGTGCTTGGTAAGTCACTCCAAAACTGACAAAGGTGATTGAACTGTGTAACTAGGCAGGCAGGGAAACAGCTCTTACCTAATGCAAACAGAGTAGGCATTCATATTTTAAAATTAGTTGAGCAGTGATATTATGAAGAAATTTTTTATTACATGAGATTTCCACAGGTTTTGCAAATGACTAGGAAACTTGACAGCTGGCTATCTTGAATCTTATTAATTTAAAATTAAAAATCATGTGAAAATATGTCCTGACATTAATGTCTGATCTATGCTCAGCAATTTATCATTTGTGATGCAATAAAAGAGGATCAGATATACACAGGCATAAACTCTGCCACAACTGATAATGTAAAACATCCCTTCTATCGTCTGCCTTTCCTTTTGGCAGTATACAAAAGACACAGAAATGAACAATATGTGCCTAAACAAAGAGGATCTTGAGAGCAGTGTGTGTCAGATGTTTGCTCTGGGTCGTTATGAGGGGGCTGAGTGGATTTGCTGATGAACACAAGTTACTTTGTGGGTAGGGAGATGTGAGAGAGAAAAAGTTTTCAGGGATCAGACATCTCTTTTAAAGGCACAATGCTGCTTTTTCTGGCATGCACAGTAAGTTTCAGATAATGCTTTTTTATGAGATATGAAATGGTCTGTCTTGAGCAGTGCTGTAGAAACAATGCTTTTTCTCTCCACTTTGTGGAGAGATGACACTTTGTGCAAATACCCTTTTTTCATTACACAATGAATCTGAGCTTGCCTGGGATCCAAATGATATGAGAAGAGCACCTATGGAGTTTGGATATGGAAACCTCTGATGTGCTGAAGAAAGATCTACTTGAGACAACTGGGAGGTGTTCCTTTAGTAGCTTTCACTTGAATCTAAGTTTGAAACATGGAATCTTTCAAGAAGGTTGTTATGTCCTTTTAACCATTCTTATTCATTGCTGAGTTTACAACCAGTCCAACCAGACACAGCAGAAGAAAAAGCACCTAAACAAACAGAGCCTTGGGGATTCAGTAATGGGTACAGAACGTGCAGGCTGTAGTCATTCTTTTGATTTGTGCTCAGATATGTTTTCTCTTTGCCTGTCAAAGAATGCATGCTTACCCTTTGGATTCCAAATAATCAGAATCTGGATAAAATCATTACAAAATGCCCTTCAAAACACTGAGCCTGCATTTGAGATGAACTTGCAATGGAAAAGGTCAAGATGAGGATTAAAACTTAACACTTAACCCAAGTGCAGAGGAGCCAGAGCATAGCAGACATCCTGCTGTGGATCTTCTTTACTCCCATTCCTGACGTGCAGCCCTTCGTGTCCAGTGGGTCACCACCACGAGCGTTAAGATGCAGTACCTATCTAACCAAACAAAGCAACACAACCAACATAATTCCTCCAGAGAGGAAACCTCCTTCCTGGAAGTGCGTGCTGTCTGCTCCCAGGGGTCACAGCACACTGTCCTTCCTGCACTGCAGCACTTCACAGGTATTCCCAAGAGGTTTTTCTACTCTCCCTGTGGCTCCTGCCATTTTTTTGCATGAATGCTAAGTGAGGCACGTCATGCAATCACGTTGCTGTAAGTATACAAGCAGACTGAAACTAGCTGATTAACATGGTTGTTCCACAAATATTCATTACTCCTTGACAGGTATTCTCAGTTAGTGATCTTGGAGTGAATGCAATCATTCCAGTTAAAGGCACAGAATATTAAAAACAGGTACAGCACAGGTGGATTCAACACCCCTGAGTGTTGCATCCTGGCTCCAGCTCCAGATTGCACGGACAAACCTTTAACAGCAGCTTCTGAGTAGGACTTGGAAGCATCACGTAACTAGCACTAAGCAACAAACCATTCTTTTGCTTGTCAAATATATACATTATGTCTATAAACCAACATTACAACACTGCTTGCTCTGATCACGCCTGAGGGAAGAGAGGGACTAAGGATCATGCTTGGATTAGTCACCTCAGCGTTAAGGTGCTGCAGGACACCCTTCCCCTTTTGAGCTTTCCAGTGCAAACAGCAGTGCCCAAACCATGTTAGCCATCAAGGGGGCCAAGTGCATGGACTGCTCTAGTAGTGAGTAGCACAATTAATTCCTGGGCACGGTGTGATTGCCTTCATCCTAAGTGCACCCCAGCCTCTAAAGTTGGCTGCAAAGGATCATCTGAAGTGTCCCCTTTGCAATCACTGTTGACACAAAGTCCCAGGCTGAGGAAAGCTGTAAGTGTTATTGAGCACATGGGAGGGAAGAGAAAGGTCAATGACACAGCCCAACTGAGAAACAGAAATGAATGTGCAATACATTGCACATTGGGTTTAGTTTGTAGAGCACCCTACCAGCAGCCATGGAAGAAGTACAAATTTTGAGTCTGTGTCAAGCTCTAGATTCTTGTCTCAAAGACTCCTAAGGAACCCAATTAATACAATTTAAAGGGTTAGAAAACATCTTGTCCTGGCAACATCAAGTCCTGGCAAACATCAAGTCCTGGCAAAACTGATCACATGTTTAAAAAGTATGATTTATTTGCAGGCCTGTTTCTATTGGTAGTTATTTAGCTTGGAATAACAGCTTTCTTCCTGTGTTCATTCTCCACTAAAGTCACTGTCTTGTAGCTACAATACTCAGTCTACTAAACTTTACAGTCATGTCCCAAATTCAGTTTTACTCTTTCACAACAGGATGTAAATGACAGAGGATCGTGTTACATAGACCTCTAAATGTTTTCTGCCAAACCCTCTCATACCTTTTGATTTCCATGCCTGTTTATAACCTCTCCAGCCTTCCTCAACCTAGGACTTCCTGACTCCTGCATAAGGCTCTACAGTTTCTTTCTCTATTCATCCTTTGCTGTCCCTCAAGAGCTCACCCTTCAGATATTTATTCCTATGCTTGTAGTCATTCCTATCTTACCAAGAGATGTGCTTGTCCTTGGATCAGGTTATATCTATATCACTCATACAACTCGGACCAAGACCTGGGTGCCCTATTTCTCTCTGGTCCATTCACTCACAGTGACTTCCATCGTCCATCCTGTGGAAATCTCATTTGTGCCTTCCAAATATGATCTCCACCTTCCTCAAAATAAATCTATCACTGCAGCCGAAATACACATAAAATAGTCTTGCTTTGGCTCAGCCACAGGTCTCTGAAGCAACCAGGCAGAGGTCAGTAAGAGTGGGAGTGGCAGTGTCCTGAAGGAGCAGACAGCACAGGACATGGTTCTGGCAGAGTTGTGCCACATGGGAGATTCATGGTGTGCCAGATAAAATCTTCAGGATTTGGCGTTTCATCCAGTTCTCATTAATATGAACTGGGAGTCCTGTCACTAGCTCAGAGAGAAACTAGGCCAAGTCTTACACCCTTTCAAAGTTATTTAAAATCTTGTTGCCATCAGCATCCATTTGCCATGCTTCTAAATGTCAGGATTCAAAGCTGTTTTCCTCAGATTTTAGTCACTAGCTTTCCATGATGTATTCCATTTCATACCAATTCTAATTGTGCTGTTCTATAAGGATGTATGTTCTACAGGATCCATTGTCACATCCCCTTCTGATGGAATCGAGCACAAAATTCAACAAGATTTTAAAATTCTCTCTGCTAAAAATACGAATTAAATTCCTCCCACATACTCCCACTCTAATGTTTCTCTAAAATCTATTTATCTTAGTCACGACCTTACAAGCATGAACAGAATATGGCAAATATTTCACGGTGTAAGAATGTGTCTAAACTTTCGAAAAAAGTTGATATATATGAAAAGGTATAATTTCCACACAGCACTCTAGTTTTATACAGTGATAAAAATAATAAAGATTCCAGAGAAGGTATTACTTTATATTTTGCTCTTTACTTGAAATTATTTCTCTCCACTAATTTTGATTGAGTACTGCAAGTTACTAAGTGTTCTCAGCCCCTCAGTGGAAGCTGAATATCATCAGTCCTTGCGTGTCAACATTCAATAATTTGCAGGACTAAGCCCTTTAAAAAATAAGTAATTTCCAACTGACAAAACCGTCCACGTAGGATAATTTTCTGCTCATACTCAAACCAAATTTTTCAGTATCTTTAAGAATAACAGGACAGTATATTCAGGAAATGGTAATATACTGGGAACACAGAAAAGGAGTGCTCTTAACTGTGTTTTGCAATAAATAGAAAAGACAAAGAAGTATCCAAAACAAATAGGTTGGTTTAACATTGTCTGACTGTACAAGAATTGATTGGAATTTTCTAGAACATTCTTTACTTTTTCTTCAGGGATGAACAGTAAACAACATCTCAGATGATGATATTATCAAGTTTGCATTCAAAACAAAAGTTGAATTGCCCAAGGAAAAGAAAAAGACTGTCAACATTGGACCATCCCTGTGTATGTTTTGGGATAGATCCAAGGACAATATGTTCTGGAAAAAAAGATGATGTGCCAGAGAAGTTCAGTCCTGGTCAGGCATTCCCCAAACTCTAGAAATGTGTAATCTGAGATACCAAAAATATGTCACAGGCATCTTCAGTATTTATTTATGCCATTTAGGAAGCATGAGATCAGAGGCAATAAACTTGCTACATAATGTTGTTCCATGTTACTGCATAAGGCAAAAAAGAACTGACTTTTTTCCACACTAAATGGCAGTGTTCATTGCACCATATACCAGTGCTGAACCAAGTAATGATGCCTATTTTGTTCACATTTCTGATAAATGATCAATTCTGGTATGAGTCTAGAAGGTGAACCAAGTTATCAGGCTTCAAAATAAGAAACTTATTTTTAAATGCATTTCTTTTTAATTTACAATTGTCTCTTTGAAGGGCTTCTCTACAGGGGACCATATAGAAGGTAACATAACTCACACTCCATTCAGGAGAGCAATATAACACCAGCACATTAACATCTTTTTTGTTGACATGAGTCAGAGAAAAAAAGCAAGCCACACATCCCTCACTCACTCAGAGTCTGTAGCAGCATGATTCTGCTGAGTGCACTCTAAAACATGTCTTGAGAAAAGGTGTTTGTTATACATGAGCTGTGAAAGAGTATCTTGAGAGAGGTTAGAAGGACCCCTTCCAGAACTGTGGATGTCCCTCTAGACTGAAAAACTTCCACCCTGAAATTTGTTTCCACAAGAGCATTTTCTCCTGAACAACATCTCGAAGTTTAGTTTTTCTTCAGCCATCCATCATGCAGTAACTGTCATCTTCATATAAATACTTTTCTCAGAAAAAAAAAATAAAAACAACAACAAACAAAAGAAACAAAGCAACTTGTATAATCAAATAANTTTTTTTTTTTTTTTTTTTTTTTTTTTTTTTTTTTTTTTTTTTTAATGAAGTAGCTGCTGGCACTATTTGACATCTTCTTTCTCTCTTAAAGTACACAACTCCACCAGACAGCAGCCCATAGGATGCACGGGCATGCATCCTGTTCTGGGACAACCTTCCTTATTGCTAAGTCTTTCTGTGTGTCTGTTTTTATGAAGATGTTGAAGAGCACAGAGCCNAGAAGGACCCCTTCCAGAACTGTGGATGTCCCTCTAGACTGAAAAACTTCCACCCTGAAATTTGTTTCCACAAGAGCATTTTCTCCTGAACAACATCTCGAAGTTTAGTTTTTCTTCAGCCATCCATCATGCAGTAACTGTCATCTTCATATAAATACTTTTCTCAGAAAAAAAAAATAAAAACAACAACAAACAAAAGAAACAAAGCAACTTGTATAATCAAATAAATTTTGGTCCCAGATATTAAGTCACAGCTGAAGAAGTACAGAATATTTCATCCAATTATAGTTTTAGCTCTTCTCTGGGTATGGCTTTCAATCTAGTCTACGTTTTTAAGGGAAGTTCAGTCCAGGAATTGTGTCTGATTTTTCACAGATTATATAGAAAGGCTAGACCTGGCTTTAGAAAAAAACTGCCAGGGCTGATATCAGTAAGGCTAGGGTAGGCAGGAATAAAATTNGTTTTTATGAAGATGTTGAAGAGCACAGAGCCTAAGGTGGAGCCCTGTAGAATCCCCCTAGTGACAGGTCACCACTCTGATGTCACCCCATTCACTGTAACCCTTTGTGCCTGACCCATGAGCCAGCTGCTCTCCCATCACACAATGTGTTTATCCAGCTGTGTGCTGGACATTTTGTCCAGAAGGAGTTGATGAAGCCTTTAAAAGAACAGTACCTTCCATTTTACATTGCCATTCTACTTTTTCAAAGCATCTTCCCCAGCTGTCAGGATAACACTCAATTTTAGCTTTATTTTCCAAGTTATCTGTTCTAATGCGATGCTTTCAGAAAATCAATTAAACATACTTCATTTTCCCCCCCTGTAGTTTGGTATTGCAAATATTAAAGAGAACTGGACCAAGGACTGACTGCTGCTTCCTCATCACCTAAAATTTTTTTTCAGCCTCCTGGCTGTTTCTTATCACCCAGATAATATTGCCCCCATTTTAAGGGCTGCCTCACCCAGGTCATTCTTACTTAATCATGCTAGAAAAAAGTCATATAAACTGGCATGAAAATCTCCCTAACATAAATATATTGAATTATTCCTGTTTCTCTGCCTGAAAACTCTTCATCAAGTGGTCTAAGACTAACAGACATTGCTTACTCTTGACAAATCTATGCTTCCTTCTATGCACCAATACTTTAAAATCTGTGTTAATTTTTTCAACAGTTTCCAAGAACTAAGAACCACCTGGGACTTCCATAGTTCTGAACTCTTCTTTTTTACCCCAGTTCATAGACATAGATATCTTGCTCTTGACTGCTCTTTGACTTTGCTTTTTCCTGCTCGCTCACATTTTCCAGAGCAGGCTGTTTAACAATACTACCAATAGCACTGAGACTACAGCCAATAGCTCTTTTATTTCACTCTGAGTGAGGGTCACTGAGCCCAGGAAGAGTGAAAACATCTGATTTGCCTGAAATAACCCAATCTTATTTATCTTCAAACTCATTGTTCATGAGCATTGCCTCATGCCAATTCTTCATAGGGTGAAACCTGTTGGAATTATATTGGTTGAGGAAAATAATGTCCTGTGGCAGTCAGTAACAACTTGCTTTGGTGATTGACAAATTGTGTTACACAGGAGCTCTCTAATACTCACACTATCTGTAGTTTGATTATAATCAATAGATATCGTGATATGCCTGTGAAAAGTGCTGTTTGATTACTTTTACATGAAGGCAGTACAAAAATATCTCTTAATTCAAAGTATCAAAATATGAGTTGAGAAGTTGGCAGATAAATTATTAGAATAGAGTCTTTGTACTGATAAACTTTTGAACTTTCATTGAACTTGTATATTAAGAGTAGGCAGTTTTTCCAAGGAGAAAATTCACTAGACAACCTACAATTTTCCTTTCATATATTTAAGAAGGATGTTCAATCAGGTAAGAAAATAATAGTAATTTATGCCTTTGATAAGGATTGTAGTTCTACAGTCAGAAAGAAGCAGCCATCATCATCATCTGCTCTCTGAGTCACAGTCCTATTAAAGAGGTAGATACCACCTTAACTGGATGAAGCCTCAATATTTTGGATTAGGTGCCCAAGAAGCTTCCACCTCCCTGTGAAAACATCACTTGCTGAATCACTCCTGCCTGAAGACTTGGAACACAACTATCAAATACTCCTTCCCCCTCCTCTTCCTCCTCATATTCCTTAAGATGAAACAGTCATATTCCCTTATGCATGAGTAAACAGGCTCTAGGGACAGCTGTCCCAATAGCTGCAAACCCACTTTCCTCAGGCTGGGAAAATTTGAGATCCAGCGTCCTGCTCCAAATAAAGTGATATAAACTAGCAGGTTTATCTTATACATGCATGTAAGTTTATATATAGTTTATCTGATGCAGGTGTTCCCAGGGAGATGGTCTTCCAAAGACCCTTATTCTCTTCTCCCAAAATTCTCTTTGTCCTGGTACGTCTCTTATCTGCCTTATGTGTGCACTGCAGAAAGGGTTCACAGCTCTGCTGCTTCTGTGAGCTTCTTGAAAGAGCTCGTGACAGGGATCAGCCCTGGCAAGGAGGCCAAGGGGCTTACCACAGCCTCCATCCCAGCAAACACTCTGACACACCAAAAGTGGGTGAACACCTGCAAACCACCTGCAGGTAATGGTCCCTGCAGTGCTGAACACCACCTGCCCTGTGCTGGGCCCATAGTCAGAGCTCTGCTGTGCACAGGATCCCTTCCCAGCACCTGGCAACACTCCCAGGCACAGCTGGTTTTACCCTGCAATAACGTTTTTCCTCTTTCTCAAAGCTTCATGCTCAATTACTGACAACTGCTCCACTCTGGATCGCCCCAAACGTGACATCTTTAATAGTTAAACCTGCTCACTGCTGGTCAGAGAGCAAGTTGCAAACTGTACCGAATATTCCCCCAAAAATCATTCCCCCATGTTAGCTGTGTGGGTAGGAGACAGTCTGACAGTACCTTTTATGTTGCTTTTCTTGCCAGCTGTGTTGCTCTACAGTCTTGTGGCAAGGTTAAAGGCTAAAAACACTCATGTAAAATGAAGTTGTCCTGCTACAGTTAGAAACTGGCACAGAGAGCATCTTCCTTCTCCATTCAATCAAGAGCTTAAACTTTACTGTCTAGCACCATTTGTCCAAAATGTTCCTGTAGGACAGTTTTTCACTGGAAAATAAGAAGCAGTTGGAATCCAAGCCTTCAGTAACCCTGTGAGTGGGTGTGCCATGTGAAAGACAATGCAAGGGAAAAGTCAAACCCAGCGGGAAATCTCTACCCTCCCAAAAATGAAATAATTTCTGTCTTATCTAAGTAAAATTATATAGAATGAAGTTGAAGTAATATGTTCTTTCCAATTTTTTTCTTAAATTTTACTTTTGAAGCCAAGTAAAACAAAAATATTAGACATGCCATCTTTTTTTTTCCTGGTTTCAGTTCTGTTACAGAGTTCCTGCTGCTTGGACAGTGGAGAATGAAAGTTTGACTGCTCCTTCCATGGCAGCTGATGTGCAGAGATACTCAGGAACAGCAGTCTGAAAATATCCTGGACACCAGACTGAAGAATTTTTTATCATTTTATCTGTAAAGAGTTTGAAGTGAGGCAAGTTTGTTAGGCTTGATTTTTCAATAGAAAATGTTAGTATAAAAGAGTTATTCTCATATGACATCTGCCTCATGGAACATCCCTACCAAAGACAGACTTTGGCCATCCTCTCCTATTCCACTCGTTTTATTAGAAAATCCCTTTCTCCATTCTCCTTCTTCCAACACTTTTCCCCAAGGAAATTAGAATTAAGACATTTTTTTTCTGCCTTCTTCGAAGTACCCCCAAACTCTAGGCCCAAAAGTCTCTTCCCTTTAACAATATTGAGTGCTCTAATTGCAATATGTACTATACATGCAAATTTTAGTGATTAGGTTGAAATTAGTTTCTCCTTGAAGGTAAGCAGCGGTGTCCCTTGAAGCAAAAACCAATTTCTTTGTAGCAGATCAATAGCACATGGGAAAGCATTGTTAAATTGAATACTTACCTTATTGTGTATGCTGGCAAACTTAAGTAGAGAAGATTCTAGACAAAGGTATACTGGAGAGAGTGATAATAACATGGAAAACCCCTCATCTGAGACTGTGACAGCAACTTGTTTTAATCAGGTTATGTGGAAAATAAATTTAAATCCTAAAAAACATAGAACTCAAACCATTTGCTTCTCACTCAAACTGTGTAGTCATCAGCAGGTTTGGATCATAGTAGAGACTATCTCAATAAAAGAGATGTGAGAGTAAAGAAGATACTATAAGAAAAAAATAATTGCCCTTTTTCCCCCTCAGAAGATCATTCTAGTTCACTTTTGCAAATCCATATGCTGGGCCAAAAACTCGGGAATTTTTGTGCTACCCTAAATGAGATCAGTGCAGCCGGGAGCCACAGAATGCTAACTAAGGCACCAACAGCTCACTTGGCTTCCTTACATAACACCAGACCAAAGTGGGTGAATCAGACACCAAGTCAGAAGGCTCTTTTCTATTCTCAGCTCTTTTCATAACAGTTCTCATGGCTTTTGGCAGATTCTTCATCTGAACTGAAGGGTGGCTAGGACCAATGTTTTTAAACAATGAGGCTAATAGTTATAAATTTAATTTTGAGTGATATTAATCCGTGGCAGCAAAGGAACAGTATACCTCTGAACATCAGTTGTTTATTTAGAAGTTATACAGCAGGCTTACACTCCCAAGTGTGGAAGTGTGTACCTCTGCCTTCTTATCTGCAAGTCAGGGGGCATGTGTGAAATAACTATAGCCATGTAGCACGCCCTGTGGGAGAAAATACCACACCTAATCCTCTTACAGGGGTACAAACAAGCTTTACAATATCGTTGCATGGAATAACTGGAATTGCTGGCCTGGGAGTCTTTCCCAGATTGGCATTCTTTATCCAGTCTGAACAGTCTAGTGATGCTCACCAGAAAAATCACTGCTGCATCCTCTGGTTTGGACAAGTCCTCATCCTCACATGGTGCAATGAATCAAGATGGGCACACATATGGAACCCAGACAAATGTATCCCATTTCACATGTTTCACTGCAGCATATGGAGGACATGGTACTACAACCCACAACATGTAGGAAAAGTTCTCCAAAATCTAGGGAAGAAAAATATCTTGAGGCTGATTCACCCTGCAGTTGAGAAACTCAGTTACAGCAAGGGTTTCTGAAAAATCTCCCTTACTTGCCATATGATTTGCTATTACAGACATATGCAGACATATATTTAGCTTAACTTTTGCAGGATTATCCTGTCCAATGCCCTTCCTCCATTCTGTGTTAATGCAACATGTGCAAAGAGCAGTGATTTTTCCCCCTTTCAGACAGAATGACAGTGAAAGAGGTGTGGTCCTGTCCAGAAGCCTCTCTGTAGAAAGAGAAGTACATAGTATGCAAAATAGATCAGGAATGTTCAACAAAAAATATTTTCATCAAGATCTAGGAAAGACACGATGACCTGCTGATTTACACAACCTCTTTTTGCCAAATTCCTGCCTTTTTCAAAGTCCTGCTCTGGTAAACTTTTTCTTATTTATAGGCGTGAAACAGCTCCAGCATGAGAAACTAAGAGAACAGTATTTGTGATACAGCTCCAGAGATCTGGGAAAGCTTTACAAAAATAATAGTTGTGGGCAGGTACATAGTACAAATTATATTAGCATGACAAAGGAGAAAAATATCTGCCTTGGATAAGCTTAGAGACTATGAGGAAAGTTAAATATCTTCACATGTCATGATGAAGTCCAGCTTAAGATGCTCAGGGCATCTTAAGTTATTATCACTATTCCTGCAGACTCCCCAGTTGTGGTGATGAACCAGAAGTTTCAAAAGGACTTTTGAAGAATGAGAAAGGGGAAGGAGAGACAGGTCTGCTTGGTTTCAGCACCTGTGCAAAACACTGTAATGCAACATTTTTAAAGGAGGCATGAGAGTGATTTGAGCTGGGTTTACCTTGCATCGTAAAATGCAAGAATTTTTTAATATTCCCATAAAGAACCAGAACAGACCCTGACAGAACACTACATGTGTCCCCAGCTTGTAGATCAAGGAAAGGATTTAACAATTCTTCCATGACTTGGTCATGGCTGCTGGGTTTGCTTCCATCCCCTCTGTATTTTTCATTGAGTACATGCAGGAAAGCCACTAAACTCTGCAGAGGACAAGCTGGAAGGAAATCCTCCAGGAAGCTCCCTGAGCCCACTGCCATCAGCATTCTTGCTGCAGACCTCAGCACTGGGTGTGGGGTCATGCACGAGCATGACAGAGCTGCACCACATGGCATATGCGTTCAATCAAAACAACTCATATTTTGAGTATTAAATATTTAAAACAAGTAACACAAGAACAAGTTGTACCTCATGAATTATTCACAGTAGTTTGGTGTTTCCAAAAGAGAATATTTGATAAACTGGTTCTTGTTTATGGACAATTTGTAATCAGAAAGAGATTAAAATCATCAGTATGTTAGTAATTTCAAATTATTTTTTCACTTCTAACATCAGGTTGTCTGAGCTGTTTCCCCACACTTAGAACTCCTCCCCAAAGACCCCCAGGGCTGTCTCAGAGTCCTGTGCACCCCCGGAAGCCCAGGCCCCTTGTCTCAGGCAGGTCCCTGGGGAGTCGGGCAGCGCTGCGGCTCCGACTGCTCCCTCCGCAGACCCGGTCTCCCCGGGGCGACGGGGAACGGGAACGGGGGAAGCAAGGCTCAACACCATGGTGCAACTCAAGAAGGGGAAACACGAGAGCAACTCCCTTTCCCACCCTCCCCTTCTCCTCCACTGACAGAAAGCGGCCCCAGCCTCTTCCAGGCTGCAGGCTCCCCTGCCAGTTGGTGTTTGAGTAGTGGTGATACATGATGGGCTGCAGGGGCTTAGCCCAGCTCTTAGCAGGCAAGGGGGCAATCAGGTCAGCAGGGCAGTGAAGGGGACTGTTCCTTCCCCCACTTGGTTATTATCTATGATTTGTACATGCAGAAACTGCTCTTTTGGGGTTTTTTTAATAACTTTTGTTGGAAATACACCTTTTTTTCTTCATCCATTTTCAGTGGCAAAATGAAAAAGGACAGAACTGTGAAGGAAGAGAGATATTGGAAGAAACTTAATCTGACATTCGTGTTTCTCCTTCTACCTCTAGCCCAATTTTTACAAGGATAGACTTTCACCAAATCTGGAATTGTTAAAAACAAACAAGCAAACAAGCAAACAAACTACAAACCACAACCAAACAAAAAGACCTTTCAGAACATCAGTGGAAGTCAACTCAGTAGTTTTCTGCAAAAATATCTGAGAACACTTTGATCAACCTTTTATCTCGCCAAAGGAGGGCTCAAAATTATTTTACTGTACATAGAAGAAAACCCAAAATGCCATGGCGTAATGCCATAGTATCATCACCTTTCCACTCCTTTCATGTGGGAAATTATCTTTATTCATCTCTGTCTTTGACAGTTTCCAAACTATGACAGAACATTTTCTTTTCCTGTGCAATGATTTAGACTTCCTAATACACTCTTGCAATATGTGGTAACAAGCTCTTTTGGAAACCCAAAAGCATTTTTTTACTAGTCGTTTATCTGACCTCATCCCTCTACAAAGTTTTTCTGTTGGGACTAAAGGTATCATTTTATGTTGCATAGATCTGAAACAGGTTAACATAGCTGGTATATACACCATTCATCTTTCATGAACCTGAGGACACTGAATCAGTAGGAAACTTACTCATCCTCATTCATCTTGCTCTGCTGCATTTATAGGTGCAAGTTAAATGCATGTTACACATTTGAGGACTTTCTTAACAAAATAAACATACAGAAGTTTTATCAGTTCCATCAAGAACATACTCTGTATGGTGCTGCATACAAGCCTTCAGGGATGGGTAGTAATGTTTCTCTTTACAAAAGCTGAAAGGACTACTGATCTTGCAGAAGAATATAGTAATTATAAACCATTTTAAAATGCCAAATGCCCAAACCATAACTATTCTTAGTGTTTTGTCTCAGGAAATATTTTATGGATATTCTTCCTTCCTAATCTCATTAGAGCAAGCAAAGACTGAGAAGAGAGTCTGGGAAGATGATACCCATCACATCTAGAAAATTTGGTTGCTAGAAAAACCTCTCTGGAAATTTGGAAAAGGATCCCAGCCCTTTGTCTTTTATATAAACCATTGTAGGGACACTCAGCTCTGTAACTGTTTTCCTTCAACCAGCTGGTCTGTACATCCCCATGCCATGTATTACCTGCTGTGTGATGAGTAGTTGAACTTCATCAGTTAAGAGTCCCAAACACCCAATTTAAAGCTTAAATTAGATTCAGTTAAAGCTCTTTAAATTAAGTGTATTCAGTTCTGGAGTTACTGAGGCTCAATGCCCATAAAAGGCTGTACTTCTCTGTGAACACACCTCTGTCTTGTGCATCTGTGGAAGAAGAAACTTCACTGCAGCATGAGGAGGTAACACCAAATAAGGATGGGAGCCAGGTCATCAGCATGCCTATAAAAGAGAGTAAGCACAGGTTTTGCTGCAGACTGTCTAGTAAGCTTTGCTCCCTCATCTGCTGAGCCCCACCAAGAGGAATGCAACAGGGGTTCATTCAGGGTCTTTGACCTGCAGGCACAGAGGAGCAGCCAATGAACCACGCACAGGTTGTCTCCCACCTCCGAGGCTGACCACAGTTTGGCCACCAGATTACCTCTGCCCTTGTTGCCTACATTTCCCTCTATGAAAAAAAAAGGATGGAGACGCCTAACCTACAGTTATACACCTACATTACAAATAAAATAATTTGATCCTGGCTCAAGCTGCAACCATGAGATAATATTTCATCTTCCATACGTGGAGGTATGTAAGGGTGGGGGAGTAGCCTTCTCACCTCCTCTCAGTCCATGTTTCCAGCTTTCCCAGCTTCACCTTTTGGAGGTCCTCACAGACTCCCCATACCCAGCACATTCCTCAGTCCCAAGGAGGCTCTTGGAGATTCCCTGAGCCATGGATTTGTTTTTAAGCAAGAGGCATTACATATAAAGATGCTCTTAGCAACAATCTAGAATAGTTAGGCAGGGTATGTAATACCTGCAACATAATGATAAGCTGGTAGCTGCCAGCAAATTAATTAAAACAGCCTAATAAATGCACCCATGTTGAGAAGTTTATGAGTGCTTCAGCTCCTAAGATGGATAGGAAAGAAAGGTGCCCATTCAGAAATAATGACTCAGTAGCTGTTCCCCTTCTGAATTAAGATTCTCTGTCAGAAGCTATGCAGATGCTGCTCCACTGCTCCTTGGTACCCACAAATGTGCCAAGAGAATGTAGTTGGTGATGAATAGTATTTATCCCTGATAAAGGATAGATAGAGAAAGGGAGGTGAGACAAATGTATTCAGGCAATGGTGACTGTGAAATTTTAGGACTGAATGTTAGAAAACGCTTTATTGGGGAAAAAAATGCAGTCATCTTAAATTTGGCAGGTATGTAGGCATTTCTTTCCATAATAATATTTTCTAGAACAATAGGAGGACATATCTAAGGGTTGTCTCTGTCTTCCCCAGGCCTCTGTGTTTTCTATTTCTATCTCTTAGATTGTACAGACCAAAGATTAGCTTTGTCTACTCAGCCCTCTGTCATTATTAAACAAACTTTATGAGTACACTACCAATAATATTTGGAAAGAACTTTCATCTTAATGGGATCAGATATGAAATTAAATCATTCATTACAAAATACCACCTGTCTTTGAAATAAAATAAAAAAATTATCAGGTAGGTTTTCATATTGCATATATTTCCATATTTCCACACTTCAAGTCCTTGCCTAGCACCTCTGAGTGTTGGGGTTCTTGTACAGGCACTCAGCTGACAACTGCAGCACCTAACCATGTTATGAGTTCATCAGCTCATTATCATTCTTTTGCCATTTTGATGACAATGTTTTTTAATGTGGCGTGATATAATGGTAACTACTTATTTTATATAACCTGCTTTGTTAGCCCAGAAAAGCAGTCTTTTCTGGGGTAGAAAGAGCCAGCATTTTGCATGATCATCTTAGACAGAAATATTATAATCTGCCTAATGTTGTCTAATTATAACCACTTCTGACATCTCTTTTTGTATTAGTATTGTGGCTGTATGACCACAATTGCTTATATTTAAGCAAGGAAAAAGACTGTGTAAGAATAAGCTAAGTGGGTCTTACTTTACTGAGCACCCAGTGACATCTCTGATGTGGTACCAAGAGCAATTATTGTGCTATTTGTTTATTTCTTTATTTTACAGCATCTCCCCAAAGAGCTTGTTGGATGTTCTGTTGGGTGGCACATCTTTTCATCTGTAAGGTAGCTGATATTTGGCTGGACATACATGTCTCCTTTAAAAAGCTTAGAATGAGGAAAATCAGGAGAAAAACAATCATCTCCTCTTTGGGTCTTGACATACAAGTATTAGAAAAACAGGTTTAAAAAAAGAAAAGGTGGCAATAGGCCCAAACTCCTCAATGAGTGGATAGTCTGGAGAAAGGAAGTACACAAGTAAAGGGTTGAACATTGGTCAGAGAGGCTTCATTGTCTGGCATAGGACTGGATTTGAACTGTTGTATGAGGACACTGAGAACTGAGCAGCTTGTGAGAATTTGATTTATACTGAAGAATCAAATTCCACACTTCTGGAGTCATACTTTTTGTCAGGTGGGATGTTATAAATGGATGAATAATTACAAATTTTCTAGAGAGATAAGCTGAACCAGGGATGTACCACTTCTGAGTCATTAACTTCCCAAATGTAGATTAAGAAGTAAATGAAACAACTAATGGCATATCTTAGTTATTCTAGTATATGATGGATGCCAAATATCTTGCCAAATAAACACCAGACCCACTAGAGATAACACTGTGTCAGATGTGGGTTTGATAGGTACTCAGGAAATTATAGTTCTGTTGGGCATATAAGCTTGGATTGACTGAAAATGAGAAGATGTAGTTTAAATAAAATGGAGAGTTATATAAAAATAGATCTAGAACACTGTAAATTTAAAAAGGAAATCTGCAAAATAAACAAAACAAGTTCTTGATAAAGTGTGAAATAGTGAAGAAATTAAACATCTGATATCCAGAAATATTCTTGAATAAAAGATAAAAAAGGTATTGAAAACGAGAAGAGAGAATATTCTGGAAAGACTTTAGAAATGGCCAGATAAGCTGTCATTTTCAAAAGCTATCAGAAGTCAGCAAAAAGGAATAAAAAGGAAGAAAAATACTAATAGGCACATTTTGGGGCTCAAAACTCAGGTTTAGCCATACTTTACAGAGAACATAAGGAATAAACTATGAAAAACGAAGTAATCATATAAGTAAAAAGGAAAAAAAGTGTGGAGTAGTAGGTTTGCTTTGCAGTTACATAAGGGGGAGACAAGAGAAATTAGGCTTCAAGTTTTGATAGTTTGCTCTAGTTTTAATAGAAAGAAGAGGCTGAGCAGTGAGGTAGGAACAGGATGGAATGGAAATGAAGATTTGGGAACAGAGCTCACCAGAGCTGGATTAAACTAAAACTTACATCACATAATGGATCCAAGACAAGGAGCAGAGTTTTCTCTCAACAAAGGGAGCATGGCTGATCACTACCATTGCAGTAAAAGACCTGTCACGTGAAATTGCAGGTCCAGAAACAAGGATTTTTATAAAACTTTCCAGTAAAAGTAATGCTGCATGACTGCAGAACAGAATCCATGGACTCTGACATTAAGGACCAAAGAAAAGGGACTTGAACAGGTCTCTTAGACTCATTTCAATATTAAGAAAGGCTTTAAACAGAAGACCATGCAACAGATACTTTGGGAAGGTGCATCATGAAAGAGTAACTTATTACCCTGTTTTACTGAAATAGTAGATTTTTTTAAATAAATGTGATTAAATATTTAGTAAAACAGTAAAATGTGATAATAACATATTATTTAATAATGCACCACATAGGAAGCTTTTAGAATGGTGCAAATATGAGTGAATAAAATTTCAATACGTGCTTTAAACTAGACAGAAGGAAAACAAAACAATGGATCTCCACAAAGAAAACTAAAGGCACACAGATAGCCAGTATGGCCTCTTATCAATACATTTCAGTGCAGATATTAATTCATTCTCTTACCATGGCAAAGAAAACAGGGCTGTGGAATGAATGTCAATCAGAGCATCACAGAAGAAAAATTCTGAAAATAAATGAGATTGGTACTAAAAAACGGGATAAAAATTAACCATCCCAATGTGAGATCAGGTACCTGGAAATTATGCAAATTTCTACTGAAAGCAGGGAGCGTATCAGCTGGAAATAGTGTAACAGGAGAAAAATTTAGGTACCCTGATCTTTCTGAGGATGACAATGCGCTGTTACTGCTACTATGTGGGTCCGTGGAAGAAGAACAGCAAATGCAAACCAAAGTTGTGTAAGGAGCAGTGACACCACTGGACAAGGTCCTGGGGACAGTTCTGGCTGCTGTCTTGCAAGGAATTAAAAAGCAGAAACAGGTGTGAGGAAAGACAACTGGAAGCACTGTATGATTTGGGGAGTGGAAGCAACTATGTCCTTAGTGGAGGTACAGAGCAGAATACCAGGGCTGATTGAGTGTCAATAATGGGAGGTTTTTAAGATTTCTATCTTCTCATAGTAACCCTGATCATCCTTTGTGCCTGTGTTTACACATCTGTGCCTGCAAACAAACAAAACCTACAATTTTCCTCACTGGAAAAATGAAACTGATTCAAGTAAATTACAGTTTGGTGTGAATACAAGCTCTAAAACAATGGATAATTGTCTCTGGAGGTTTCCCATTTTAAAGCCCAGGACATCCTGACCTGGCCCCCACCTCTAATGTATTTCCTTTCCCAGCAGGTTCTCCTGCTTGCACTGCAGCTCTGCTGTGCAGCCCTGGCACAAGCTTGTGTGTTTCTTCCAGCCCAAGATGGGCAAGTTGACAGTTCATAAAATGGAAATGTCTCTTTCACAGCTGAAGCACAGCTGGAGCCGGGTGTGATGCCTGCACGTGGTGAGGACAAACACAACAGTCTGTGTGCACTGATGAAAAGCAATAGCTGTCTCACCTTTGGTGACACATTAGCTGAGCTGGAGGGTTAAGTGTGCATGGAGACTGAACAGCCAGCCTCCAGGAGTGTCCCAGTGCAGCTGGAGCTGCACTTGCAGAGGTCACCTTGCACATACTCTGATGCAAACAGAGGTATCTACATCTATATATTCAGCATCTTTCCTCGATTCACTTAAATAATTAAACACTGTGTTAGTGCACAGCGCCCGCATCCAGAACAATTCCCCCACCCCCTTTCCACACGCACAAAACTTCCATTCTTCTCTTGACAGGGAAGTAAGTCTCTTGTCACTGAGTTTGATGTAGTCAAATTGACGTATATTGTTAAATCTTACCTAGCAGCTGACATTAAATTGGAATGTACCTAAGAGAAAATGGCTAGCAATGTTGTTTCCTCAATTTGCCCAATGACTTATTTTAAAACAGAATGAATATTAACTGGTTCTGAAAATCTGCAACTTTCAATTGCCAGAACATTTCTGTACTTTAATTCTTCACAGAAAAATTATCACTTGCATAATGCTTCTGAGAAGGGGGAAAAATGTAATTTCAGTTTTCATACATCGTAGGATTGTAGAGAATGATCTCATTTCTTGTAATGCTGTATCCTGTCCCCAAACCAATAAATATTTTAAGCATTTAATGCATTTATCAACTCTCCTGTAAAAAAGTACAGAATAACCTATGCAATGGTGTCAAAGATATCTCATGTATTGAGGGAGTCTGAGCAATCTCTTGGGTGATTCTCCACCTTGAAATTTAACTTTACATCTTATCCAACAACAGAGAAAGAAGTGAATCAATTCCCTGTTCTCCCAAGAAAACACATGCTGGTTTTGCTTGTAGAAATTCAATTATTCTAGCGATATAGATAGACGCTGTACATTTTTGCACCATGTGAAATTTAACAGGTTGCTCTTATCAAGAAAATATGAGAAAATTATTAAGGATGCAATATGTGACTTAATGACAAAAACACAACTTTAGGTAAATTGGTCCAGATAAATCAGGTAGATTTATTCCTTTCCTTATAAGTCATGGCTTGCACTAGAGAAAGTATAAAAGAAATTGCTCTACTCCTTTGCTTTAAGATATTTAAGGGATAGTAAGGAGGACAGATACCTCAGTATGAAATTTCATAGGATCAAACCATTTGATTTATATACCACACTGAAAAATGCCATCCTCTCTGGATTCTTACACTGGAAATTCTTGTATTTAGAAAAAAAACCAAACTTTTTTTTTTTTTTTTTTTTAATGTACACAGACAAGCAGGCATTTGCACTTACAGGCAGGCACATGGAAGGACACACATGATAAAAATCTCTACTATTGCATTAATCAAATCCAACAATATCAGTTGCATTTCAGGCATCATCAATACAGATAAGGATCACAAGACCATTTTTGAAGCACCTTATGGTATTGTGGATAACTGCAATACAATTAGCATTAAATGTATGGTCAGAATGAAGGTCATCTGCTGAGACATCAAAGGCAGGAATTTGGGCCAGGACACATAACGTTACACTGACTGGGAACAACACAGCAGCAAAAAAAGAAGAAAAGCAGGGGCTGAATCTGAACCACAAGGTATACACCTCTCCTCAAGGTGGAGAAATATGGCTGAAAGGAGCTTTTCCCTGCCTTTAGCAGAGAAAATGAAGACTAAAGGAGATTTTTTATGAACAGAGGGATACAGAAATGCTATTTAAGGTAAGGGACAATGCAGGGGCAGGAACCTTACAATGTCATCTTACAATGTATATAAGATTGACAGGCATAAATATAAGATAGTAATAAGATGGAATCTTCCCCAGGGGAGCAACGTAGCTAAACAACCCTCTCATATGAATACTGAGGAGAAGAAATGAAGTATTTCTACATGGAAAGATAAACCACTCTAAAATTCAGGAAAATTTTGCATCCTTGACAACAGGTATTGAAGAGAGACCTGAAACAAGTATAATAAAATTATTGTACAGGAGAAAAGAAGCTGTAAAGATCTGTGACTAAAATAATATGACTGATTGTTGTTTTAACCTGAAGAAGGTAACTTAGAGTTTATTCTTGAGTTTTAATTTGAAAAAGATTGTTGGAACTTTCTTGTTAGTATACCCTCTTCTATTGAGCATCATATGTAATGTCTACTGCTGTCTTTGAGGGGCTGATATATTAATAGCAGTATTTTACTTTTCTTCCTTCTGGTTAGGTTTCTGCACAGATTGAACAGGAGCTCTAGAAACTGGAAATCAGAATCTGAGATTTATTATTTTAAGTTATTATTTTTAAGATCAACTATTAAGTTTTGTATTTGCTACATATCAGATTTTTAAAACAGATATCATTAAGTTTAGTTCTCCATTTTTCCTAGTAGCATATCTAATGGCATTTCCAGTGTTAAGAACAAATTCCATGGCTCTTTATGGCCTAATTGATGCAGATCTCTTTTGTTGTTTTTCTTCTGTTGTTTTTTCTTTTGAATCTGGCATAAGTTCTTTGTCACTTGTAGCAATCAATCCCCAGCATCAGGCTATCTAATTCAAAAGGTGTTCAAAGTCCTTGAACTCTTCCACATCTGTATTTTTGGCACTGACATTCAAGGTTTTGAAAGGGACTACAGATCGGCGAAGGTTCTTGGAGCTACCCTTGCTGTCATAGCAACCCACAAACTTCATAGAGGGACCAAGTGTGATGTGAAAGGTCTCTGCAGAGCTCCCATGAGCTGGGTGGAGAGAATGGAAATCTCCCACTCTGGTATGCAGAAGGTGAAGCTGAGTGCTCTGTCTGATTTGCATAGCCACCGAGGTGCCCTCTCTGTACCTGGGGAGTTTGGCAAGCATTCATTACAGCTCAACAATCCTATAAAGAGCTCCTGTTTTCCTGTGCTTTTTTCTTCTCTGAAGAAGAAGGTGCTTTTATTTATTTATTTAACAGCAGGGATTAAGACATACTTATTTAACCTAGGTTTATAGGCTCTATACTTACTACTAAACTCTTAAATGAAACCAAGAGAGGCCTATGGGTGCTGTGTCCTGTCAAGCTTGACCTCTACCTGCACAGCAATCTGCCAGCACCCATCTTCAGCTTTCACAAAATAAAAGGAGATAGCAAGAAGAGGCAAGAGAAAAATAAGGAGAAGGCTCCAAATGAGCATATGGCAAAGGCGACTTACTTCAGAAGAAATGCAATAGTAGTACAGACAGTTGAATAATTTCTAAAGAGACTGCTGTCATCGGATTTTAGTTCAAACCTGCCACATACTTACACTTTTTATGTCCTAAAGCCTCTGCATCTGCAAAGTGGCATACTGCTGCAAGTATTTATCAGAAGTTTGTGCAATGACCCCCATAATAATTGGTGATCCAGCTTTACTGGATCATGTTACACAGTAAAGCACAGGTCACTGGAGACAAAAAGCCCTGGAAGGTAACCTTTATTTACCTAAATAGGGACTAATCTAGGTGGTAAAATTAGTGATTATTGTCTGTTTAAGTGTGCAACTGCCCTTTGGATGCAGTCGCTGGGGACTTGCTGTAACATACTTCAGTTTATCAGGCCATAGCAGGATATTTTCCGCTCAAGTATCACTTGATTTACTTCTCAGACACAACAATGAACACTGAGCATCTTCTCTACATCCCCTGTGCTCAGAAGCATATCTTCCCTTTTGTGCTAATGTGCTCGCTGCCACCTGAGGCTGCTCCTTTAGGTCCCTGTTGGAGAGTGTATGAGAATAGAGGGAAACTGGAGGCTAAGGAGGCTTTTCTTAATCATATAAACACATTCCTGTTGTTTTTATATGGTCAATATATGTTGTTTAAGGTGCATGTAAGTAGAATGATGGGAAGTTCCTGTTAGAGGAAATTGGAATGAATAATAAATGCATCTTCATGGAAATGGCCCAGGGGAAGACAGGAGCTCTAGGAAGAAATGCAGTGAACTGCTGCCTGCCAGCCTGTTTCAACCCTTCCTGCCCCTGAAAATCAAACAGCAGTGGGGCTGCAGCTCAAAAATCCCCAGGTGCTCTGGGAGCCCCACAGACTGCAGGGCTCCCACCTCCCTCAGGGCCTGACAGCAGCACCAGCCCAGCCACCTTATGAATATCCTCACTGCACAAACCTGGCCTTTCCTTCCCCCACGGCACCGACGCCTTCTTGTGGGATGCGAGGTCTCACCTCCGCAGGGATGGAAGGGAAGACAGTGGGATTTGTGGTCCCTGGGGAGAGACCAACCCTCCTGGCACAGAGGCATCAGAGTTTCGTGGTGCTGCACCCCTCACCACTGGGCAGACAGCCACAGCACCCCAAGCCAGCTGCAGAGCTGTCAAACTAATTCAGGCAAAGTCATCATAATCCCCAGGTAAACTCTGATTTCCTCTTTATCAGGTTTAGCTGGAAAACAAAACAAATAATTAAAACAGCAAAACGCAAATGCTAAGCATTATCTATGCCCTTAATTATCTCATTCTAGTGAGTATTTTATTCCCTGTCTGGTCAAAACGTTAATTATCTTCCTAAATACAGCAAAAGTTAAATCCTAAGCACCCACAACTACAGAAACAGTACAGTGATCAAGCTTAAATGAACACATAGATTTTATTAATGGATGCTTTATACAACTCCATATCATATAAATCAAACAAAAACCTATTTCCATCTCTTAAGGCTGCAATGAAAAAGCTTTAACTTTATTCAGCATAATTTTTATTGAGTTTAGAACTTCTTTTTTGCACTAATGAGACTGCTATGGGAATAATATCTGGTTTGTCATGAAGCACCTCAGCTTGTTAAATAAGTTAATAAATGACTACACATTAATCAAAGTGACAAAGCTATGAAGAGCTGAGGATGTGAGACAATTCTGATAATATTAATTAGTATTTAATTAGAAACTTAGGGGCCATAAATAAAAAATCATGGGAGAGACATTTATGCAAATTGCTTTAAACTGTATTTGCTTTAGGAAAAAAACCTTCCTTTCTTTCACCATTCTCTCCTTTCTCATTTCTTTCCACACTGTATACAGCAGAGTTGCAGTGACATCACGTGGATATAAATAAGCCTATACTGGGTTTAATTTTTCCCAGTTAAGGAGGTCTACATTTGAATTGTGTTTTTCCCTCCCTTGCTTGAATGGAAGATAAGGTTTTTTTGATTCCTAATTTCTAGACAAGTAGAGAGAACAAAAAACCCTTGAGAACTGCAAAGGGATGGGATTTCTATTTCTGCTATTTTACTCAAGATACACGTCACCTTTCTTACAGAGCAGGTTTTATTATTTGTTACACTTATGCAACAACATTACCTCCAGTAAACTTATTTTTTCTATTCACCAGTGTGTTTCTGTCATGGCTCATTTATGTGAGAACATGACTGACTGAAGCCAATGTTTCCCACAACTGACAAGTGCCAGACCTACAGTTCAATCAGCCCCTTCTTTGAGATGATATC
Source organism: Promerops cafer (assembly GCA_013398275.1). Taxonomy (NCBI): domain Eukaryota; kingdom Metazoa; phylum Chordata; class Aves; order Passeriformes; family Nectariniidae; genus Promerops; species Promerops cafer. The sequence continues at coordinate 405,508 of VZSE01015372.1, read as the reverse complement.
AAGGGTTTGAAGTAATGGGACAAAAAAAGGGGAGAGAGAGAAAATCAGGGTCAAATTGATCCCATTCTTTGTATCTAAAAGGGATTCTGCCTAATAACACCCAGCTCTTTTTTGCTCTCCACACACAATACAGCTGAAACAGGTCTAAACCCGGCCTTTAAGGAAATGTGTGACTGACATGAAGATACTGAAGTTTTAAGTGGTTTCTTCAGGCATTTCCTTCCAAAGTGTTTCATTGAACTGTAGTGTGGACCCAAGATAAACACCTGGTACCCAGGGTTTTTTGGTTATTTTTAGTGAGATGTTTAGACTGAAGCATCCAGGGATGACAAAAAATTCATTCTTCTTTTAATTTCATTTTATATTTGCTTATATATAAATATAAACATATCTATGTAATAATTTGCATCTGTTAATAAAATTAAGCCTGATAAATGAATGAGGCAGCTCCTTTCAGTGATGCTCCCAATTCCCATTTCCAATATAGCAAACTGAGTACCTGAATATATTTCTTTGTATTAAGTCTCCACAGAACACTACAGTTAACACAAATATTCCTTCAAAATTACCAGCTGCTTCTGTGCTGCAATACATATCAGTTCGGGAATTTAATAACATATTTTACTGAACTTCCAGAAGACAAAGAGCTGAGCAGTAGTCACTAAAGACTCAAAAGAAATTGTGGCATCTTCAAGCATTATGGCAACAAAACTTACATTTATGTATTTCCTCCATCTACTAGTTAATAAGCCCCAGAGTTGCATGTGAACATCTATCCTTTCCTTTTTATTTTTTTTTTGGTAGATTGAGACAGATCTACACATTTCAGTATTCTGAAAGGTTGTAGGGTTTTTTTTTATCTATGTCTCACATTTCCCAGCCACCATTTACTTTACATATTGAATGACACAAAAACCAGATTTATCACTTTCCTTCTCTCCTACAAACTCAAAAGTAGGAGGCCAAGCCTTCTGTGTGGACCATGAGCTGCATGTTGGCTGGTTCTGTGGGAATTTTAGTATATTCTAACTTTTCTGTGAACCCAATAAAAAGGATAACATGTTCAGTAAGTGTCTTTTATGCTTTCAGGGTCTGGTCTGCTTGGGGGTCTAGCAGCCCTGGCTGGTTCCCCCTGAGCAGCATGGCCACAGAGCTAAGATCTGAAAGTGTCCACCACAATTTTTATCTGCACCTTTTCCCATGAATGAATATGGGGTCCAGAGTGCTCTGGAGAAGGAAAAACAAGAGGGAAAATGAAAAGCACTGGGATACATAGCTGTCTTTTGAGGTCAGCCTTGGCAGCTTTCCACACATTCCTAGCAAAATCCTGGTTTGTCTGCAATGTGGTCAAACACAGGTTAATACAGTGTAGACATCAGAAATAGATGAAAAGAGGATTTGGATGGTCTCTACTGAGCCCTTAATATCCCCAAGGTGTCGGGCTGCAACAGACAGGATTAAGTATGCTTCAGTGGTAGGGATTCTTTGTACATACAGTATTTTGGAAATGTCCTTCTTTTATGGCCTTTCCTGTAAGCTTGCATGATCAGTGAGAATTCTTACTCTATAAGACCTGGTGCTTCTGTGTGGTTCTCCATAGACAAGGATTTAACCTCTCTCATATTCTTGCTCAGCTCATGAAAAGTGTCTATGATGTGAGTAAACAAAAGCAGGATGCTCAGCTTGGTCCTGCAGCTCTGTAAGGAGCAAATTTTCTGTCTACTGGGCTCAGTCTGGGTCTTTCCATAAACCAAAAACCAGTGTACACAGCTCTCCAGAAGGGAGCATGCTGGTCATGGTCAGTATGGTCATATGCTGTGGATGTTTTCTACCTGGGCTTTCAGCAAACCTTTTGATACTGACTCCCACAGGACTCTCCTGGAAAAGCTGGCAGCCTGGCTTGGACAGGTGCACTCTTCATTGAGTCAAAACTGTTAGGAGGCCAGGCCCAGGCAGTGGTGGTGAATGGAGTTACATTCAGATGGTGAACAGTCACGAGTGATGTTCCCCAGGGTTCAATACTGGGGCCAGCCGTGTTTAATATCTTTATTGATAATCTGGATGATGGGATAGAATACAATGTCAGTGTGTAGATGGCACCAAGTTGAATGGGTTATTGATCTGTTGGAAGGCAGGAGGGCTCTGCAGAGGGATCTGGACAGGCTGCATCCATGGGCTGAGGCCAATGGTGTGAGGTTCAACAAGGCCCAGTGCTGAGTCCTGCCCTTGGGTCACAACAACCCCAGGCAGCTCCACAGGCTGGGGCAGAGTGACTGGAAAGTGCCCAGCGGAACAGCTGTGTGAACATGAGCCAGGGTGTGCCCAGGTGGCCAAGGGGGCCAATGGCATCCTGGCCTGGATCAGCAATAGTGTGGCCAGCAGGAGCAGGGCAGGAATTGTCCCCTGTACTGGGCACTGGTGAGGCCACACCTTGAATGCTGTGTCCAGTTCTGGGCCCTCAGTGCAAGAAAGACACTGAGGGGCTGGAGTGAGTCCAGAGAAGGGCAACGGAGCTGGGGCAGGGTCTGGAGCACAAGTCCTGTGAGGAGCAGCTGAGGGAGCAGGAGCTGTTTAGCCCAAAAAAAGAGGCTCAGGGGGAGACCTTATCACTCCTTGCATGTACCTGAAAGGAGGCTGTAGCCAGGTGGAGTTTGGTCTCTTCTCCCAGGCAACCAGTGACAGGATGAGATGACATGGCCTCAAGCTGTCCCAAAGCCAGTACAGATTGTGTATCAGGAATTTCTTCATGGAAAGGATTGTAAGGTATTGAAACAGGCTGCCCAAGCAGGTGATGGAATCTCCATCCCTCAAGGTGTTCAAGAAATGACTGGACGTTACACTTAGCACTATGGTCTAGTTAGCAGCTTGGGGATGGGTCAAAAAGTTTGCACCTGATGGTCTTGGAGATCTTTTCCAACATAAATTATTCTGTAATTCTGTGACTTGTTCTATATGTTATCTTCATAGTGTTCTCAGTAGAGAGGCTCCATCAGTTAGAACCTGTTCATAAACAGCACACACAGGATTTATATATCTGAGTACTAGAACCTCAGACTGCTCTTGTCTTATGAAGAACAATGATTGCCAAGGCGACATTTGATTGAGTCATTAGTAGGTCTTTTGAAACTGGCTGCACGAAGTAGATACTTAACAAATCTAACCCTACTTCATTTTTTGGTAAGGCCACGTCTGTCTGTGTCTTTCCAACAGAACAGGGAGAAGAAGAAAAGTGAAATCAGAGAAACAACCTATCTTTAGTGTACTACTCAGGTACAGCTGCCTTCAAACATAGTGAACTGAATGTGATTGCACAGCAAGTACTTCCCCATCCCATGTGCCTGTGTTAGCAGGACACCTCTAATTACAAGAGTGGAAAATTTTATACAGACAAATAAATTATACCTTTCCTGAGTTTATGTATCCATACTGATGCCTGGTCAGAAATTTGTAATTATCTTTCACCTTCCAGAAAATATTTCAGTAAACACTGGAATTCGGCAAGCTTCCATGGTTTAAAATCTTATTGGGGAGAAAACACCTCATGTACAACACGTGCAATTGCATATGAAAGTGCACGTCTTTTCATTTGTTAGTGCCTGGGGTTTTTGTGTTTGAGTTTTGTGAGCATCAGAGGAAGAGAAAAAAATCTGGGATGCTTCAATAAAGGAAATAAACAAGGAAATCTCTCAAGTTCTTTGCTTCTGTTCAGGCAAATGATAGAAGTGATCTGGATACACCACCAAGCAAAACCTTCTTTTCTGCAGCGGCTCTAAAGTTTAAGGTAACCAAGACTCATTAACCTCACCAGGCAGAAGACTTGATCCAGTGATCACACCATGGCTGGGACATGGTCTGTTGGCATCAGAACAGCAGGAGCATTTCAACACAGACATCCCTCTGCACTGTGATGCTGCAGAAGTCGAAATACTGAAAATGGACCATTTCAGTTCCTCTACATAGTATTTTTGCATTTTAAGGGTTTAAGCAGTGAATTCTCATACCACTTCGTAGAAACAGGCAGAAGCAAAGTTCACACGCATGGCTCCATGGAGAGGGGAGATGTAGACAGGACTTTTCCCACATCTGAAAGCTCCGTGTGCCCAGCTGCATGCCTTCTTACTCCATTGCTCATCTACGTATCTGTATTTATATCACAGTTCAGAAAAGTCAGTCTTTATCTCTCTCCTACCAATCCCAATTATATAGTCATGGGCTAAAGTGGCATCCCACTAGTCTCTACACTGGGATGTTTTGTGTTTTTACTGATTTTGGCTGGTCTGATTTTCACTTGTGCTGTGAACACAATGAACAGTGTTCAAAGGCTGGGCAAGAGCACAGACAGAAGTAGGATAACCACAGAGTCACAGACCTCAGCTCGCTTTGATAGTTTGCTGATATATCTTCCCACTATCATGTTAGGAGGTATGCTGAGCCTTTTTTATATACAGTTTTCCTTGCACTTTTTTCAGTTTTATTTTTACATAATCCTTTTCTATACATGCTCTTGAATTTGCTTCCCAATCCCTGAGTATGTAAAGAGATGGGAGAGCTTGTATGAACTTTTAAGGATGAATTTCAGGCTCCTTATTCCTTCCTGATCACTGCATTCTACAAGATGCAGCCTGATGAAAGGCTAGAGAAGACAAAATGTAACAGAAAATGCTAAAAGTGTGAGACGAAAATTCTGGAATGTGAGAATGCCTGCTTTGGAATAGAAAAACTTACTGGGGGGGAAAAATAACAGTGGAAAATGGGCTGGGGAGGCATGACACGGTGGCCTACTTCCCGGCTAGCCACACGGATGGTCGCACGACCCGCAGGCTGCGTGCCCAGTGTGGGGACTGAGAGCTGGGATAGCCACAGACTGCCAGTCCTACCGTGGGTCAGGATCACAGGTGCAGTCGCAGTCAGAGAGGAGACAAAGGATGCGAGGACGCTGCTGGTGTGAGGTTCCTGGTCAGAATTTGTTGAAGGGTCAAAGGTGAAGGAAAACCCTCAAAAAGGATTGAGGAACCAGAACATCCCCGAACGCCTCCATGCAAGGGTTTAAAAAGTGGGGTGGAATCAGGGGGTGGGTACAAGTCACAAACCAATGGGACATATTCATGGGAGGAGAGAGAGGAGGAGTTCATAACATGAGGACCAATGGGGAATTGAGGGGCGGAGGAAGGGGTCACATTCTCCAATGGGGTATCGAGTAACAGGGAACATTCTGGAAAAAGGGGAGGGGTTACAACTGATGGGCAGGATGGGGAGGGAAGGGCTACAATGATTGAGAGGGAACATTCGGGAATAAAGGGTGGGATTACAGTAATTGACAGGGAAAGGGGTGGGTACATATAACAAAGGGATAAACCATTCTTGAACTTTAGGGGAGAAACAAAACACAATACAACAGAGGCATGTTCCAGAAATTACCCCGAATGGCGTTTTTTGGAGGCAGGGGAGCTCCTCAAGAGGTCATTAGCAATCTGGAGAAAAACAAGTGTGTTCGGGGATTGGAAAGAGTGGGTACGGTAAGCCTGCCTCCAGTTGCGCAGGTAGCAAAGGTCTCTGCCCAGGTGCCCAGTGCCCGCCCAGCCGTGCAGGGATGGTGAAGAGGCTCTGGCATGTTGCAGGCAGCTCCACATGCCAAGGATGAGCTGGGGTGCTGCCCGACTCCAGTCCTGCCCCATGGGGTTTGATACGGCATGCATTTAAAATCTCTGCAGTGACGTGCAGCCAAACACTGGTTTACGGTATTTCTGCAGTGGAGTCACCAGGAAGTATTTTACATTTCTGAAGAAAGCATTCATGAGAAAGTAAAGAGCAAGTTATTAGCCCTTTAAAGACAAATAAAGCTTTTCCAAACCACATCGAATAGAGATGGGCTTTAGTAACATTATTTGCACTTTTTAATTTTGTCTGAACTTCCAAGGTATCCTGCTCTAGGTTCCTCTATCCTGACTGGTGGTCTGAGACCCAGAAACTCCTTCATTTTGAAAAATAATCTCTTAAAGAAGATCTAAGAGTGTTTTCATTTTCTAAACATTATTCTGAATTCCATTTCTTAAGTTTCTTCCTCTATGAAGTGGGAGCATTATTTTCTTCACAATCTATTAGGGTTCATCAGTGGATGACTGTGCATGTAGATACCTACACAGTGCAAGGCCATATTATATCAAACTTATTCCTGACCCATTTTTAGGTGTGAAAAGTGCCCCTTTTTTCCACCAGAGTTGCCCAAAGGTGAATAAAACAGGTGAACAAAGGTGAGTTCATCCTCCCAGTAAGCTGAGACCTTTATGCTAAATTCAGCAGGGTTGTGGCAGACCTCAGCTGTGTACCTTTGTAAGGTCTAACACCTGCCTTTGTTTGGAAAAGCTGTAAGTAATAGGGCCGAGGTCTGCAGGACTTTAAAGAAATTATTCAAAACTGCAGTAGCTTTCATAAGGAATAATCTTCCTTCTCTATATTTTAAAAGACCTATGAAACCCAGGGAAGCCTTGGAGTCTTTCCCCAATAAATTGAACTGTTCTAGAACAATTCTGAAGCTTTTGAGTTTTGACTCAACTCTGACCCTTATCTGCCAGCTCTGCAGGACACTGAGCTTGCCCCAGTGCTTAAAATGAGAAAGATTTCTTTTTCTTGTGTGATGGGAACCATCGCACCATAGCTACCATCTTTCTCCTCCAGAAGAATGACTCCGATAAGACAAAGCTTATAATCATTTGCAGCAGCCTAAGGGCAAAATATATCTAAATTTTCAGGAGAAATCACTGCATCTTGCGGGACTGCTGGCTGTTATTTTGTTTAAATGCCAGAGATGTCCACTGAGAAGGTGGCCATGAAAGTACTACAGTAAAACATTCTTTTTCAAAATACTTTAAAATGTTTCATGCTGGTGAGAGGAGCCACTTAATAATTTAAGACACTACAGGTCTTTCAGCATCAATATTGATCCCTTTTCCAAGCCCATCACCAAGGCTTTGAATGCACTGGCAGAATTTTATTGATACGGTCAAGATAAGTAGGTTGAAATATCAGCCTGTTTCTCTTACCAGCATTAGGAGAGCTGATATTACCATCCTAAGGGTTGGAGCCAGATTCAGACCCTGGAAAGAGAAAATACACTAAGTGAGAACTCCTGTGGTTTGGGAAGTACTCCCTGGAGGACTGTGTCAGCTACTGAGCCTAGATGAGTTGCAGGTGGGTTTTCATAGAAGATTCCCAAATGATTCTTCTGCATTCTGACTCGTGGCTGTGGTCAGGAGCATGTGAACTTTACCTAACCAGAAAATGTAGCACTCTCTCCTCTGCAGGCTCAGACCTGACCCTTTGCCCACATGAACCCTCTCTCAGTGTCTTGGAGTGATTCACCATGACAGAGGCTGTCACACCCAAACCCGTAACTGCCACCTCTCTAGGTATGGCTTAGATGAAATATGTTACCATGCAGGTGGTACCCAGCCAGCTGCAGCAGAGTCTGCAGTGCCAGGGAGAAGCTGCGTCTCAACTCAGAGCTGCACAGCACTGTGAGATTTGAAGGCTTTCTAGCTGCAAATGTGGTAAATATATACATTTTCCACTTTGATTCAATAGTTCTTCACAGAGACTCTTAGCAAATATGATTGATTATTGTCAGTCTGGCGTTGAGTAAGGGACTGCCTTTTATGGAGTGAGATGAATACATATTCCACTGTTTGTAGGAACAGTTCTTAAGGTTGTGGCTTACACATATGAGAAGCTGACTCCATTGCAGATGTGTTCTCAGCATTACTGAAACTGAAGCCTCCAATGAACCCAGCTTTCGTGGAAGACAAGGCTTGAAGGGACATGGAGATCAGACCCTGCTGCCCTAGGCAAATGCATCAAAATTTATAGTTTCAAAAACAGATTAAGCAAAATGTAAAAACAGATTTATGTCCCCAACAGAATGAATGAATGTTAAAATTCTTAACTACAATGGCAACAAAAAATATGCTGCTAATTCCTTGCTTAAGTTTTTTCCAGGAATGGTTATTAGACATTCATTTTGAAGTCAGTATTTTCTCTTAGCTGTGACTGTTTTCCATCTTGGCAGTAAAGCACTCTGCTTCCCAAGGTATTTACAGAGACTGGCCGTGTCCCTTTCTCCACTGGCAAAGACAAGAAGCTGGGAGTCTGGCACTTAGGATAGGCTACCACTGCCCTGGCAGTCCTAGGAGCCTCACTCTGCCCAGCTCCCATCTGAGCTCCTTCCTAAACAGAGGAGACCAGACTTAGGTACTCATTCCCAGATGGGATCTCTGCAGTGTTGCACCCTCTGATATCCAAAAGGTATTTCATTCTAATGACACCACTAGGCTGGGGTTGCATGTTTTTTTCCCACAGGCCTGTTATATTTGTAGCTATTTTAGGCTCAGCAGAGGGTCTTAGGGCTTTATTTTGTCACAGCCAACAACCTTCTAGCAGAAACATTTGTTCCCTGTGAGTGAGATGCAGCAGCAAATTGTACACCACGGCAGTTGGTTCCAACCACAGTTTTGTCTGGTCCTTCCTCTGAGATCCTACTATCCCCTTCAGTGCCAGCAATGCTTCCTACATCTCCAGCAGCCCCAAGCCAGCCCACTGTAATTGCTCATTCCTCATTTGGACAAAGAAGGTTTTCACAAAAATAGCAAGAGGAAGCCTAGATTACTGGCTGCATTTTTACACTCCTTTCATTCTCATTTGCAACCTTTTCACTACACACACCTGCCCTACCTCCTCCTTCACTACATTTACATGCATTCCATTCCTCCCCACATCTCCCAGCCAAGCAGACTTTTGCCACCAAACTGATGGCTATTACCACGACTTGGAATTTGTATTTTTATTGTATAATCAAAGTTCATAAGCAATCTCAAAAAAACCATTCAGCACATACCAGATCTAGGGAAAAATATTTTTCTCTTATGCAACAGAAATTAAAAAAAAACCCAAACAAAGCTATACCCAGACCCTCTGCCTCATCAGATTTATATTTCATATATATATTTTAAAACAACAACAAAAAAACAAAACCCAAAACAAAACCACCACACAAAACCCCCCACGATAACAGAGCAGTGTCTGTCACTGAAGATGTTTAGCCACACTCAGCTGGAAAGTTAAGTTTCCAAAAATTTATGAGCCCACTAGGAATGAACTATCCCCTGGAAAGAGTGAGGTTAGGATCTCACCGGGGGTGGCTTTTCTCCTCCATCCAGTGTCAGTGGACAATCCTTCTGGCTCAGAGCAGAGCAGGAAGAGAGAGGGATGGAGCTCCTCACATGGGCAAAGAAAAGGTAAAGGCGAGGAAAATTGACATCTGGAAACTTTTACAGATACTATAAAAATGAGTTCAGGATCAGTCTGTTTAAGGCCACCTTCTGCACACTGTTGTTTTCTTGATGGTATTCTTGTATCCTCCAAACTGTGATCTGTGAGAGACGAGGCAGAGCCCTGCAGCACTGGGATGACAGGCACTGTCAGCAAGGAAACACAGGAAAGTCCCACCTGCACCATCTTGTACCAGCCCTACATGCAGCATCGGGGCTCTGCCACCTGCCAGCAAACCCCAGCTGTGTTTCTTGCTCCCTGGGCCCTCAGGTGGGAGCTACAGGGGTTTGCCATCAGCTGCACCTCTGCTGGTGGCTGTACCCATGGCAGAGTACCTGAGCTGTTGGCACCCACCATGGCGCTGGCAGTAAGGGTCTCATGTCAGTGTCACACTGCAACACCTGCCACAGGGGCCTTGGACAACGCGGGCACACAGGAACAAAGCCACTGCAGAGGCTTGTATGTATTGGGCCATAACACTTCTGCAGACATGGTCTGATTGATGTTCAACCTGAGTGCCCCAGAGGCACAGACATTCCCTGATGCCTGATGCCTGCTCCTTCAGTGACACTGCATCACCCAGGAAAGCCAGACTGGAACGGGCTATATCTCGTGATACCTGTATACACTCAGAGTCACACACATATAAGCTGTACCTAGGCCTGGAGGGTCAGGGCTTCCCTCTAGGATCAGTATCTCCCTTCCAGATGATGGTGGTGGGCATGCACTGTCTGCCTCTTTCCTGAACAAGCCAGCAGAGTGAGCTCCAAGCAAGAAGCCCATCTCCCTGGGGATTAATCTGCTGCATGCACTCAGGGGTAGTTGACACCCAGGTCAGGGGCTTGTGTGACAAGCTTGGTGCATTAAATATAGGTGCATTAAATATAGGTATGTGGCAGCATGCCTCCTGCCCTTTTGCCTGAGGTGTCAAGTGGGGCCTTTATTAGTTTACAAGGAATTGCTGCTGCAAAATATGTCAGCATCAGCACTGTTTCCAGCACAGTTTCATTGCTTCTTCCTTGCTTTGTGGTGTTGAGAATCGTAACACAAAAAAAATCAAAGAGCGAATTGTCACACACTGTAAAAGCAGGAAGGCTTCTGGGCTGTCTAGTCTCCTCTGAGTATCACAGACTGTTACGTTTCCTCTAGACGTTATTTCAAGTCTGGGATCTGGACATATGATGCACTGGATGAGCTCTTCTGAGTCCCACAGCAGCATCAGCATTTCCCAAGTCATACATCTGTCATCTTGGAGCAAGTCTTTGTATAAGTGGCAAACGGTCATGATGCTGTAACTTCCTTTCTGGGCCTTTGTAGTTATTGTTGTGCATGTCCTGTTTTTCATAATTATGTGATAGCTGGGTCAGTGTGAACTCCAATAATGAAGAGCAGAGAGCAATACAGCAGATCTGGCACAAAAGGAATCCTGTAATGAGATTTATGCATTCAAGGTTTGCTTGTTTAGCACTTGTTTTCTCTGCTTATACCATCTTCTCCTGTTATACAATGGTTATCTTCATAGAATAGAATGGATTTTAGTCAGACAAAAATGACTTAACCTGTAATTAACCACTGAAATGTATATTATCATCCTACCCGCCTGCACACAGAATACAAAAACAGCATGAAGTGCCCTGTGCTTTCCATTCCTTGTGCCACTGAAAATACTGCAGGAAAATGTATTCCCCTGGTATGGTATATAGAATGAAAGATAATGGCATAGAAAAGAAAAATTAACAAAAACTGCCTGCTGAAATAAGCTAAAATACAAAATGTAAGGGGCTAACACTGGTCAAAAAAAATTCTGAAAGCTAAAATTTACAGAAAAATTTAGTTAAAAACTTTATTGATTTGTTTTCAGTATGAAAAACTGAAAAAAACTATGCACCACAAGAAAAAGGTTGCTGTGTCACAAGGCTGACTAGAGCCCCTGCTGCTATCATAATTGCAGAATAGCTATGTACATACTAAAAGAGGACATCCCTGTATCTGTATAACTCAGTATTCAAAATATCTGCCTGCTTATAATTAAAATGTTTGCAATTATATAAACTATGTTAGAAAAATTGCAGAAGAGAAAAGATTTTTTTTTTCCTCTGGATATTTTCTTAATTGTAAGTGGCTTATTTGAATGATGGTATAGTGTGCTTTGTAGCAGAGGATTTGGTGTCTGGAATAATGAATTTTCTCCTAACATACTCACTTTTAGCATCCATTGAGAAAAAAGTGTATCACACTGTAGTGATGTACTGCAACAGCAGAGAATTTCATATTAATCATATCATGTGATGCCAAAGGCCCTGCTGGCATTGTCTGAGGTGCTGCTGTGCTGAGAACCACTGATTTTGCATTGTTAGTGTCAATAACTTGAACTGAATGTGAATGTAAATACTATAAACAAATTCCAAATTAAAATATGACAGGAAATCCTCTCTCCTCCTGAAAAAGAAAGCTGATATTTAATTCTTAAGCAAGCTGTTTTCTTCTTAATATCTTCCCACACACAGTTCACAAACAGCTTATCACAGGCTAAGCTGAGATGAGAATAAACAGGATGCTGTCAGCTGCTCTGGGTAGCCACCCATGGGGATGCTCTTACTCCAGGGCAAATACACACACGAGTGTCTCTCCATGCTCAGGGAAGGAGTTGCTCCATGTGGTCCATAGGCATGAGCATGCTCACAGCTTGTAATCAAGAAACAGCTGACGTAGTCTATCTGCATGCCAAAAATTGCTCCAGAAGAGCTTTGTACTGGACCGTATTCCAGGCAGAGATTTACCCTGGCGCCAGGGGGGATTTAATTTCTCTTTTTGTTCCCTGTCTGTTGCCCCTTCCCCCTGCCCTGCACAGTATGAGACTGTATCCAATTCCCCAGTTTCAAACACCCATGAAGGTGAGCGCAGCACCAGTAACACAGGAGGCCCTGTGCAGCCACAGGGGAGAAGGAATGGAAAGGGAAGAGGCTGATGCCTTTTTCTGGCTGAAGATGTGTGCCACCAGCCCTTCCCCATCACGTGAGCCACCTTGCAAGGGTATGGAATAGCATCCAAAACAAGGCGTGCTTGCATCAGCCCACACACCTTCACAGTCTGTTCACATACAGAGTTCTGTTAGCACCAGTGTGTTCCCAGGTATCTCGCAAACACAATACAGACTTTAAAAAGCAGAGATTAAGCTAAAACACTTAAAGCAGTTACATCTTTCTCTGACGATGAAGGGCTGTTCCTTCCATTTGGTAACCCAAATTATGGGTTTCATACATGTTCTTGGCATATTATTCTTCTTTCACAGGCAGGAAATATTTTTCTAATCTTCATCTAAATTTGCTCAATATGCTGTTCCCACACTGCTGATAACAAATCTTTGGAAACTAGTACGCTGCAATAACAGCTTTGCAGAGTTCCCTCTTCAAACTGCAAGCCTGGATTGTGGTGAGGGAAAGATCTTGCCTTAGAAGTGTGCCAGCACTGCAGGGACATTACTGTGGCAATCAGTGCTGAGACCAACCAGCTGCTTCTCCAGCCACATATGGACACAGCAGTCTGACAGCAGTCTGACAGCAGTTTGACTTGGGTATAGCCAGCAGGATGCCACAGCAACATGAAACTCAGTATGAAAGCCCCAGGTGAGCAGTAAGGTTCACAGCTAACCTGGTTAGAGCCCTCAGGTTTTTCAATCACTCTGCTTGCTTTATCCAGTCTTACTGAAATTAGTCAAAGTCATCACAGGTATCATCAAAGCTAGAGATGCACTGAAGGAATACCCATACGAAGGAAGCTAGCCTGTTCCACATTTGACAGTGATAACTACTTGGAGAGGAAAAGGATGTTGCTAAGAAAAGATAGAGAAAAAAAGTGTTGATTGCTTCAGCTTAAAAACCCCACAATGAAATATTGCATTGTTTTGAAGTTTACTCTTGTCTTCCCAAAATATCATAGCTATTTTGAACTAGAAGATAGAAGAGTTACCAAAGGGAGAGATTTTCTTCACAACTTCTGCCTTTTAGAAAACAGACATTTCTGTGTTCTTTTTACACCTTGTTTTCATGTCTGTTTGGTTGAAAAACATGCTTTTGAAAATGAATGGAGGGTTGATATTAAGGATTCCATACCTAGTCTCATATTTCCATTGTTGTTAACCCTGTAAACCCTGACAGAATTACTTTCATAGCTTCAATAATGGCTGTCCTTCAACATGATAAAATGCAGGTAAAATTCTGCTAACCCTTGAACTCTGCCAGTCTCTCTCCATGTTGAAAGTACAAAGAAAGGATAGACCATGTCTTTGTAATTTCCCCTAAATAAACTGGAATAACTTTAAATTTTATTTTTCTTCTCAACTTCAAATTATTCATCTCCCCCATGGAGAGAGTTTGCAAAGGAACTGTTTTGGTTAGGAAACAAACTTTAAGGGTAGGGGTATGGGATATTTCTTTGCACTTTTCCAGAAGATTCACAGGTCCTTTCTGTATTTCTGTGGCTTTCTCAGAGTTTGCTGTTTTATTTCTGTTCAGTCCCAGGCTGAATTTCTCCAAGCAAGGACAACTGCCAGAGCTGCTCAGGATACCACGTTTTCTAAGAGGTATCCATGCTGTCCACAATTTTAGTGACAGAGCAGCTGAGAATTTTCCAGAATGGCTATGGGAGCTCTGGCCCAGACTCCTGGGACAATAATAGTCTTAAAGCCCTACAGTTAAAGGCAGTAGCATAGTTTTTTCCAAAAACCCAAGCTCTTCCCCTTAGACACCTTTCTCCCTCCATAAAAATCCAAACTCACTTTCTTCAGCTATAGCTTCTCAAATAAGGCATTACGGGCCAGAACAAGTTCAGTATCAAACCTCAAATGAAGGTCACACCTACTCTTTAATGCAAATCAAAATACAATTTACAGGCATGGCTTCTTCATCAAACCACTTGGCACACAATTCTTCATTTTGACATGCCTTTTACAGGCATGGGCATAAAAGATCCCGTGGTAACTGTGTGGCACTGCAGCCTGTGACAACACACATTCAGATAACAAACATACTTTCTTGCAGCAGGAAGAAGCTGGAGGTTGGAGGGAGAGGAAACAAAATCATCCAGCTTTTCCCATTCAACTCTGTGGTTCTAGTAGAAACACAACCTGGTCCAGATTTCTGAAGTGTTTTGAATAAAGCCTAACAGCTATGCAGCCACAGTTTTTTGGAGCTCTGTAACAACTAAAGTAAAACAAAGTGTGCTTCATGCTACAACATCCCAGAAGTTCAAGGGCATTCATAAAAATAACCTGGATACTTCAAAACACCTATGATTTCAGATCACCAAAAGCTGAGAAAAGAAAAACTGCATCAACCTGCCTCTTGCATTTTTCCAGTAAAAATAAAAGCCGGTATCAATGCTGAATGCCAGCAGATTGTGCAGGCTGAATATCTGAACAGAAAACCTTTATTACAGACTCGCAGTTCAGAGCTTTTTGGAAGCAGCAACTCAGCTGGGTAGTCAATAGGACTTGTAAATCCATTTACTGCATGTTTCAGATCAATTTCACTCTGAGTTCTTGTACATTTCAAACCTGCTGAACCCCTGAGACCTTCTTTTCTTGTGGTGACTTTAGAGTAAATCTCCCAATCATCAGAAAACATTGTGTGTTTTCCTTCAGAGCCATGACTTGTGACTGGTATTTTAAGCACTATTAAAGCTAAGGAGCTGAATGTTGAAAATAAAGCAGTAGGCAGATCTTTCGCAAGTTCCTTCCTTTCTCTCCATACTGTTTCTTTTGTCTTATTTTCAAACAAATGACTGATTCAGTTTCTTGCTAGTGTTCTTTTTTCCACTTCCAGGTCTTAACTGCAAGCCAGCAATACACTGCCTGCATGGACAAAGTTAACAATGCAGGAAAAATCAATAAACATATACGCAGCTTTTTACTTCAATTCACTTACCTGTGTTCAGCTTTATGACAAGTTATGGCTTGGCAAACATGTTACCAGGGTCTCCTTTTTCTTGTTTATATCTAAATCTGCTGTTATTGTGCACTGCCCTTCAGTAACTTTCTTGAAGTTTTGCCTTGCATCCAGTAGGAATGTTTTGAAAGCAACAGGGAAATTTCCTACAACAGCTGTGAGCTTTAGCCCCTCTCCTCTAGATCATAAAATTCCAAGAAGGTGTTGGTCATGAGTTATTTTTGCCTCAATGGTTCGAGGGTTTTTATTCATATGATCACTTTGAGAGGTGCCTTAAGGAATGAGAGTTATTGTTCTGCAGTATTTGAATGTTATTGCCCTGCAGTATTTGAGTATGTGCTACAGCTCAGAGTAAAACCACCAAATGCGTGCAAAGCTGTAACATCCCCAGACTGATGCACATAAGCACCTGTAACTGTAAGAATTGATTTCGATTATAAACTGTGTGTTGCTGTTAACTCAGGGCTGGTCTGCACACAGAGGTGGTGTGAAGGGGGGCACAGGCTGGAGTCTGAGTGCCCACGGCCCCGCAGCCGCCACCCGGTCACCGCGAGCTCAGACACCAGGCGGGTGCCATGCCAACAGCGTCCCGGCTGACTGCAGCCAGCTCCCAGGGAGCCGACCTGGGAAATGGAAATCACTCAGAAGGTGGCTCTACAGCCAAAGTAGCCTGTGGGTGAGGCTTGTGTATTCTGGAAGCTGCTTCATCGCTGTGAACGGTACCTACCATCCACTAGTGACTGCTGGACTTGCATTACTGTTGCTAGCACGCAATAAATTCATGTTACATAGAACCACAGGTCTCTGAACAGCTGGTGCAGGTCTCCACTAGAGCTAGGTCAGCTTCTTCTATTAATTAACACATTTAATTTTGGTCCCCGTATTGCATCTGCACACAGATTTCAGTGTTTTCATTATTTAGAATTATTCACTGAATAATGCATGGGAACATCTTGCAGACTGTGTACTTGCTTGTGAATGCTGTGCCACAACTACTGCTTGCTCAATAGCTGGACTGTGTGATTGGTCACCAAAGTCAAATAGAATTTTTTATCCCCAGTCCAAGAAGTATTTTCAAGTTGCATGTTTTAAAAATGAGAATAATCAGTCACATTCACTTTTTACCAATAACTATAACATTTCCAACTCCTTTGTACATTCTTAAGACAATAAATTTTATGTGTTTACATGTGCCATCAATAAAATGTGAAACAAAACTGCAATTGTAGGTAAATAAATAAAGTCAGCTCTTAGCCCAGTGGCAGAATGCTTACCTAGGAAATGGGAAGCCTGTGATCAGCTTCCTTTTCTGCCAGAAGGCAATACAGTCATGTCCCTGCAGCTCCTGCAGGTCCATTCCTCCCCAGTTGAGTCCTTCTGGTAGGGACATCCTTTACACGACACTTTGAAAGTTCTCCTCTTATGAGTCAAAATTATGAGTTTCCTGAAGCTGGGGGCTGGCACCAAAAAAAAACCTGAAAAACCAACCCAAACAGAAAAAAACCCACAAAAACACACCAAAGAAGGGAATAAACCGTAACCAAACAAAAATCAGCCAACAAAACAAACCCAAATCCAATCAATCAACCAAACAAACAAAAAAATGAAACTACCAAAACCACTAAAAATCAAGAAAATCTGATTTTGTAACCTTGTAACCTGTTTAGTGGGAGACCTAGACCCAAGGCCCTTTTCTGGAGAAACCCTCTGAGCTGCAGCAAGAAGACAGTGGCAGAGGGTAGCACTGGCACGGTGGAAAACACCTTCTAAGCAGCAAGACCTGCTCACCCCAGTACCAAGGAGGTTACTACACGCTGTGTCCTGAGGGATGTAGAACATCCAGGGTACAGCTCTGATTCAGGCACTGGGCAGTAGCAGGTAGAGAGGAGTTTATCTGGCTTAATATCTCCTGCCAATTGACTCCTGATTGCTGCTTAGCCGGTGTTGGAAATTTGGAGCTGTGTTACCCTTCCCATTGATTGACCAGACAGGTCCTGTTTTGACTCTGAAACAGCCTGCCCATGATGGACACCTAGATTTTTAGATAGTGCATGGCCTATACAAAAGTCCCAAGCTCTGTATCTGGCCCTTGGCCCTATTTTCAATTACTTCCCTCTTCTGGAAATAATTCTCATGTGACTCTCCCTGACAGCAGAGGGGAAATGCAGGACATTGTGGGGCCTCAGAAGAGCTGATAGGAGCCTTGCCTCTCTCCAGCTCTGTGTGTGTTGTGGCTCTGAGTGCATTGAAGGGGACAGGGGAGGACTCCAAGGCCAGAGACAAGGAAAGGTATGAGATCATCCCTCACATTTCCAATGAAAAAATAAGGCTAACTTTGCAACAGGTAGCTTTCTGAAAGGAGGGGGAATTTCCAGAGCTGCTATAGAAACATAAAAGCCAAAGGTGAGGAAATGCCAGGGAGAAGCTGTGAAGGTAAAAGTTTTATAGAGAGGGAGAAGTATAAGCAATATTTGATGGGTACATTTTTATTATAAAAAAGCAACAAAACAGTGGAATGTGACAAAACCCAAACCCTGTGCAAGATCTCATGTTTCTTATAAAAGTTACTGATATTATAGGTACTGATATTATAGGGGTTTAGCCTCAAAAATTATGGTGGTTTCTGCACTATATCCTGTGCTTTGTTACCCAAAACATCCAACTATAAGAGACAGTGACAGAGAGAAAGAAATATTGAAATATGTGTCTACATTTTTTCTCCAAGTGTGCTTGATTCATTTGAACTACGAGGTACAATATGGTGTGAGTTTTTCTGTCTTGAATAACTGAGCTCACACATACTTTCCATTGTCTACCTTCACCTGTGGTATCCACTGAACAAGAAATATTGACCATGAGGACAACACTGTGCAGCAGAAGGTGCTGTCAGAGGAGCAGAGCTACTCAGTGAATTGCCCTTGCAGCAAATCCATATCCACAGAGATTTCCTGGTATTGCTCTCTCTGTCATTGGGCAGGTTTCTTCTCACAGTCACATCTTTGCTTTATGGCAGTTAGTCCTTCCTTCTGCCTCTGTGTTTTCCTCCATCTTTTTTTTCCTGCTTCATCTTGGCTTACATCTTCCCTTCTGCACTTTGGATTTCTCTCTGCTTATTGTTCTTCAGAAGAACAGTAAGTGTCCTGTAGGGAAACGTTCAGCTTGACTCATTTGTTCCTCAAAGGTGGTGGAATGAGTCATTCCCTGGCCATGTTGCCCTCCCTTATCTCCCAAGAGCCAGGAGAATAATCTGGATAACCTCAGTTAAATAAGTGCTTAACAAAATCATTTAAATTTTACAAGACTTAACTGCTTTTTGTACAGACCCTAAAATCTCAGTGTAATGTAAGCATGGTAGTAGCTGATTCCCTTCTGCCACTGAGCAAGAGCCAGGAGACACAGTGGCCACCCCAGAGCTGCTGTTGTGGCCAAGGACCCCTTTCAGATGAGTTTTCTAGTAAACATGGGGAGTAAAGGGCAAAGGAAGCATCCCAAAACACTCTTCATTCTGCCTCAGGGACAGTGGAAGAAATCCCTTCTCCAGGGGCTAGGAACAATAGGACAATCACAATTTACATAACTTCTGCTGGTGAAGCTACAGTGACATTACAAGACATGTCAAACTTGTTGGCAACACAGAGCCCAGCTCTCACTTTAGCTGGAGGAATCCCACCCAGCCACTTGCCACCCTCCTAGGATGCTCAAATGCATTACCTCAAGCACATTCCTCCTGCTTTTTTGCTGGCATTGAGATGTATTGTGTGTCAACATTAAAAATGCAAATATGCATCCAGGCCTGGATGCTCTCCTACTTAGCTGGGGACATCAGCACTAAGAAGCTGCTTGAGCAGTGCAGGTTCCAGCCACTTTGTTTCCCTTCACTGAGAAAAGTCCTGGAACACAACCCTGTGCCCAGAGATGCAGATGCTTTTAAGCTGCCACCTGCACTTGGTTTCAAAACACAAGTGCAAAGGAAGGCTCCCAAGTTCAGGCCCCTCAAAGGCTTTTTCATTCAGGACAGCTCCTTGTATGGCCCCATTTCCCATCTGTAGCACAAAATGCACCAGCTACTGAGAAACACAACTGACAACAATATACACAGAAATTAATAAACTTTGGAAGAGAAGCAGCAGGTTCCAGCCTAGAAACTGAACACAGGGCTCTGTAAAATGGCACGCTGTCTCTGTTTGGGAGGAAGTGAGTTTTTTGGGAAGTTTTAGTTAAACCAATCAGTGGTCAGATTCGAATATTGACACCTGGTGTGACCACTGAAGCCGTGAGTCACCTCTGAGGACACACGGGGTTAAAAGCAGAGATTTCCCAGAGTTCGCTCTCTTTCGCCCGTGGTAGCCCAGGGAGCGGCACCGTCTCTGCCCCCCCCGGCCACATGGCTGGGTGGGGGAGGGAGCCATGGAGGCCCACGCTGAGGTAGGCCGGAGCCCCGGAGAGAGAGAGAGGGTGGAAGGGAATGGAACCGGGCCAGCTCCTG
>VZSE01015372.1:367737-385245 GCA_013398275.1 Promerops cafer | reverse complement strand
GTGTGACAAAGAAACATGGGGAGTTTCAACCCTGTTTCGTGGGGAGGACTGTGGTACAAGAGAGACTCCTCTCTCCCCTGATGGACTGAGAATTGATTACTTGAGTGTTGGTAACTTGATCGGGACTCCAAGATTTTTGTCTCACTGTGCTTTGGTGAAATTGGGTGGGAGGAGGAGGAATGGTTTAAAAGGTGTTCACTCTGTTTTCCTGTGTGTTTTTGATTTTAGTTTGTAGTTTAATAAAATTATTGTTTTTCTCTCTTTTTCTAAGTTTAAGCCTGCTCTGCTCTGTTCCCAGTCACATCTCACAGCAGTTAGTTAAAGAAAATACATTTTCATGGGGGCACTGGCATTGGGCCAGTCCTAAACCCTGACACAGGCCTGGCTCAGATGAGCTACCTTGGGTCATTTGCTCACAGAATCGGTGGGGCTGGGAGCTGAGGTAGCAATCATCACTTCTGGGAAAGAACACCACACTCACAGCTCACCTGCCCCTGGGCACAGAAATTAAAGGCTGCTGTGGCAGAGCTTAAGATCTAGATGTGAACAGGCACTGCCAACCACACCTGTGTCCCCAGCATGGCTGGCTGGGCACTTGACAATGTCACCGAGCTGTAGCTGACTCAAATCTCGCTCCAAGGATCACCAAAGTCAAATGCAGCACCAAGTCAATTATCCACTCCTGGACTCAAAGCAGGCCTTTCCCTCGAGCTGTGTGAGTTATGGATTCAGTCAGTTCATTGGTGACACTGAGAAGATGGTTTTTGTTACAAGTCAACCTAAAACAGTTAATCTGGTTTTTGGTAAGGGAGCATTCACGGTGGATTAAAATGTTTAATTCAACCTCAAAACAAGATTTCTTGTGAGGGAGTGTGGGAGGGAGAATTGTGTCTTTTTCTCAAAATTAGGCAAAAAAAGATAAAGAGGGAGTTGAAAACTCCCTTAAGCAGTGGCTGCCTTAACATTAAACAAATAAAGTTGCTTTACAAGTCATTTTCCTTCCCAATTTTAATGTAGTTCCCTATTCAGTGTGAGAAGAAAATGACTCTATGATTCATTCTCATATGAAATTCAAAGGGTTTAAGAATGTGGCTGATTTTGGAAAGTTTCCTATGTTTCTACATAATTTTATGGCTCAGGCTAGTGTTCAGTTAGAAAGCTGAGCTCCAGCAAAGACTGCTGACTATGGGCAAGGAGAGAAATCCCGGGGGGTAGCGTGGCCTAACAGCAGGACCCATGTGCAGCAGGGAGTGCAGCCTCAGAATAGCTTGTCCAGTGCTGGATGGGGCTGAGGAGCTGGAAAGAGAAAGAAAGGGAATCGGGAAGTTTAAAGAAACACAGGATGTGAAAGAGGCACCAGCAGAGTGATTCAGTGGGATTTTCCGGTAAGGGTGAAGTTGCAGGAAGGGTCAAGAGGCAACACCCACCCACAAACTTCCATCTCCTGACACATTCAGAGAGGAGAGGGGTGGTGGGACTGGGGTCACAGATTTGAGGTTAAAGTTCTTATCTCTAAGTAGCATGGTCATTTGAAGAATGCATGAACTGTTTTCCTGCCTTGATGTCTCAAGAATCTATATTTCTGCTTTTTGTGGAGAAATGTTCAACCATATGTGCTTCTACACCTATGAGAAAATAAGATTAGACTAAAAAAAACCAAGTAAACCCGTTACATTACATTACCTGTTAAAGCAAATTATTAACAATAATAAACATACTGCATCACTATATGCCTTTTAATGGCATACACAAATTAGTTCAGGATGTATCCCTGGTTTCCTCAGTCCTGAATATTATTTAAGAGCAGGAGCAGAGTTCACAGCCTTAGCCAAAACAGCCAATAGGCCTGAGATGGGCCTGAGGCTCAATGGTCACTGAAGAATGTGCAGTGCAGCTGTCTAGTCTATGAATGACTCTTTAGACACAAGAATTACATCTTTGGGGTGTTAGAAATATGAGCTCTTGGACAAAGTTTCAGCAGGAAGATGGGAAGGATCTGGAAAGGAAATTGTTGAGTAGAAACAGAGGATGAAGTCTGAGCTGGGGCTGCAAAAGCACAGAAGCCCAGTAATGCCAAAGTGTTGCTAGTCAGGCTGGACAGCCACATCTCAGGCTGGCAGAGACTCTTTCCCTGCTAGCACAAACCAGAAGGAGAACAGCATGGAAACGTGCTCACTCCTGTCCCTGGGCCTGCAGCAATGTGAGCTGTTCCTCCAAAATGATATTCCTAAATTCTGTCCTACCTTCTTGACTAAAGTCAAAACTGGTTTGCCAAAGTCCTGTTTGCATCACCCTTGCTGAGGGATTCCGTAGAAGTCATTGTGATACAGGTCTGTAGTCTAAGTGAAGAACAGATGCAGAATATTTAATGTTGCAGCAGAAGTATAAATTTGAGGCAGTAGAGTATTATAAGAAAATAACCTGGAAAGTAAAGACTGGAATAAACCATGCCAAAAGCAGTGTCTCAAAAGACTGTTAGTAAATTCTCTACATCAAAGCAGTAATGGGGAAACTACATCATCCCTCTGCCATTGCATACAAAGAGTCCCTGTATGGGATCAATGAATAGGCAAGTGCAGCCAACCTTCTTGCAATTGCCTGCAGGTTAAGAATTGGAAGTTGGTGGAAAATTTGATACTGAGTCTGAACATTCACTCACAGCTGGACTTTAATGTAACAGCCTAAAGGAAGCATTGCTCTAAGTTTTAAATCACAGTGAACTTGATGAAGGGCTTGAGATGATCTATAGGAAAAGGTCAGAAAAGCTGTAAATGTTTATTTTCATGAGCTTAAACAAGTGCTTTCAATCCTGCTTTTACACTTTCATCTATGTTTTCACAGAGTCTCTGCAGAACCCTTCTAGGGCTTTTCTGTCCTAGGAAATCTTTAGCATGCATGCACTGAAAGGCAATGTATGTGGCATATAGCCCATAAGGGACCAGGGTAGTGAAATCTGCAAGCAACTGCATCACAATTGCTAACTCCAGCACAACAGCAGAAAAACCAGCTGGGCAAGAAAGGGGAAGCTTGGACCCATTCAGATACATTAACTCTTTTGGCAGGAAGGCTAGGGGCTATCCTGCTTTCAGCAACATATAATGAAAGATATCTCAACTGTTGAGAAACTATGAAGAATATAATGGACAACAAAACCTTATGTGAATCATGTTAAAGACTGTGCACAGGGGACATGCACCTGGGAAGTCATCATACTGCATTGCATGCACCTATTATTTGGGAAGGGAAAAAAAATCAGAGAAAAATATGAGAATAGACAAGCCAGGCCATTATACTCTTCTCACAGAAAAGAGATGTTAGTAGGTTCTGAGTCAACTTGTGAAGGGTGGCAGAGACTTCAGTGGCAATGGGTAAAAGGGAACATTTTATGTGTCATTTGGGCTAGTTGGCTGCACACATTGCAAAACACAGATGTGCCTGCCCTGCAGCATGTGTAGGAATAACTCACTAGGCATGCCTGAACTTCAGCTGTGCTCACTCTAGGCTATAAGCAGCATTTGCAAGCTGTGTCTGAACTCTGCTTAAATGGTTGGTGATTTGTATGGCCAAACTGCCAGAGTGGGAACCCAGCACCATGAATTGTGCAGGAATTTGGAACTGTTGTGTCTAAAGCCAGATGAAGTGTACACCCTCATTCTTGAAGCTAGCTGCTAAAATCATCTGGTATAGGGAGAAAAATAATGATGAGTACCATGGCAAGGTCTAATATTAATAATGACATATGCTTGTATATCTGAGAAAGAGACATTTAAAAGATAAAGGAACTTCGTGTTTGAACTGCAAGAGGATGAAATAAACCACTCACAAAACCTGAGTTTAACCCTGGTCACACTGACATGTGGTTCTTGTTCTCCTCTCAGCACTATTCCATATTATTTGCTGTGTGCAGTTTCTTGACTGAACTGAATTTTGGAGCAGTTACACAACATACAGACCCAAACTACTACTCCAGTGACACCTACTTTTGTCTGAGCCCAGCTATTCTCAGTAGCTTGAGTGCTATTTAGAAGGCCATAGCAAGCATACTTGGAGAGCATGTGCTTTCCAGGGTTTAGACCCATGACAGGTGAATTCTTGGTTTAGTTTTATCTAAACCCTCATCCTCTTTTTTCCATCCATGCTCTAACACATGGAATTCCTGGCCTACTAAGCAAAGCAAATAACCTGCAGTGCAGCAGGAGGAAGAAAACAGTGCGTGCTCAAGCCAGGAATGTCAGGTCGAACGGGATCAAGTCCAGGCATGAATGGCTGCATACTTACAATTTGTTAAAGTGATGCTGCCTCTCAGGAGTATTTGCCATTAGCAGTTCAGGAAGGTACACGCTTGCTTATTCAGGCTTGCACACAGAAATGAAGTTAATAGGCAATATTTGGAAAACAACTACTCAAATAGGCTCACTACATTTTCACAATGACTACTGAATATAGGCAAAACCTATTTTTTTAAGCCATTGAGTACTTTGCTCCATCTGTGGAATCTGTTCCAGTTTCTGTGGAAAGCTTCTCTTTGTAGTGGCTACTGGAAGTGAATGATGGCAGTATTCTCTCAGGTCAAGAGCAAACCTCACAATGCCTACTGTGAATTAAAGGGGCTCTCGTGCTGCAACAACAGGTCCACAAAGCTGAGGTGCCATGGATAACACTACTTACCATCTGGGGCATCTCCAGTAAAAAGAGGATAGGTATAGGGCAAAAGAGAATTGGAATGATTTTCAAATAAAGGTAGAAGTTCTTAGTATTATGGTGCTGGACAAGACTAACATCTCTTGACTTCAAAGAATGAAGAATTTCATATCTCAAGCATTTAATGCCAAATATTTGCCAGGATTTTTATCTTAGTACCACTATTTATAGTGGCTCTGATGCTATGTAAAAGACAGTAGCAGCACATCCCCAGGGGTTTATATTACTATTTGGCTTCATAGTTCTTTCACTACTTCAAATAAATCATGAACTTCTTCAGATGTGTCAGAGGTATTCCATTTCTTCAACTGCAAATGACAAATGATGAATAATACACATTGTTTACTTTTTTTCCCCACTCCAGATTCCTATGTAGCTCTCCAGTGACTCCAACTGCTGCATTTGGTCTGCTTTTCTGCATGTGTCCTGCACAATGACCATGAATCTCTCAGATTGCATGAATGAAGATCATTCTGTTTCAGTGCCACACATATTGTATTCTGCTCATTTACTCTAACTGTGAATGTGGTGTTTATTCTTTCCCATTTGAACGTACAGAAATATTTGAAAATAAGGGAACATTATATGGAAATAATTATTTACTGTTCTGTTGAACTGAGGCACCAAAGTAATCACATGAGTAAGCATGGAGCAAGATCACTTTTTTGGTAGTTTGTGCTGAAGACTGTGATTTCACCCTTATTTCCCAAGCTAAATAAAGCCAGTACAAATATTCAATCATTCAACAAAGTTGCAAGCTATGTTTGTGGCAATGAAATGAAATATTTTTACTCATGCTGCACACTAAAAGAGCATCAGTGGAGGAGCTCCTTGCATTTTGGGTAAGACTGGCTGGAATAACTGAAGACATACATCAATACAATCAAAGAGAGGAGCTTTTCATTCTCTTGCACTCCATGGAGGCTATCATGCAAAAATGAGTTATTAAGCCAGTAAGACTGTCCCAGTCCTAATACAAGTTTCAGCAACCTGTGTTGACTTTGGTCTTTCTGAGCACAGTTCACATCACTCATGAGTCAGTGTAACAAAGCAAAACTACACATTCTCCCAGAACACAGACTAGTGGTCTTTGGACTTGGCTCTTTTGTTGACTTCCTGCTGTGGGAGGAATCTCTTGGGTGCAATCAGCCTCCTTTCCCTGTAGGATCTTGGCTGTTGGGTCATGTATGGGTGAGCATAACACCCACAAGTGACAGAGACACCTCTTTGTCTCATCCTGGCAACTCTTACGAGCTGAAGGTCATGCTGATGGTTCTCTATATTGCAAAAAGATACTGCTAAAGGATCACCTAGGAACTGATTATGCTTCAGCAAAAAGGGCATTAAATAACCTATAGCATCCTCCAATCTGCCACCACCTGGCTCAGAAGTCATCACCAAGGGTAGCCTCTGCTTCCTCAGGAGAGACTTGTAGTGCTCTTTGGGACCATAGAGGCTCCTGTGTGGATAACTGTTGGGAACAGTCTCTTTTGCACATGACTTTAACTGGAAAACTTTTGAATCGGGAATGACAATACATGTTTCAGGTCAACAGACTTTAAAACATTTTGAGTGAACAGACATGATTCCTCAGTTCTCCCAGGTTTCTAGTTTACAATGTCATATTTAGAACTGAATATAACCTGTAAGAAATTTGCTTTACCTGTAAGAAATTTGCCAAGAGAGTGCAGGATGAGGGAAAATTTCCATTGCAGCCAACCTCTTTAGAAGCCATATGAAGGTGCTTCTCTCATGTCTCAATCTTGCTGTCACCTGGAAGACTCCCGTCAGCACTCAAGCCAGGGAAATTCCCAAAGCTTAAACCTGAAGACTGCGCTGACTGGCTGCCTTCTGCTGTGTCCTGTAGATTACAGAGGGCTACCCTGGAAAAACAAAACAAAACACCTGATTAAATTATGCTGATTAAAAAGCCTCTACAAAGCATACCATGGCATTTTTTTGCCTTTTCAGAAAATGCTGCTCAATAGCAGTTATTTCCCACAGTCAGTTCTGCTGTGAGCTGAGAACAGCATACAAATTGCCATAGTTCAAGAACAAGAAATTAAACTTGGTTTTTCTGGAAAGGCACACAGGAGGGAAACAGTGGTCAAAGTCAGCTGAAGAAATTACCTCAGCTAGGCCATATTTAAGGCAATTGATTGTAAGGTCATCCTAGCAGAAAATGGTTTAGAAGACCAACTAGTCACTCAGTACAGCTTCATCAGAAGCATCACTTAGTTTTACTGAGCCCAGACTATGTTTAAAGGGAATTCCCAATCTGCATTTTAACAATAGACCTCAGAGGGCCACAGTCTGGGAATGTGGTCAAGGCAGAGGTCGTTCCTATCAATATTACCTGAGTCACATTGCAAACATGATAGGATACCACTGTTTTGTAACTATATCCATCATTAGAGCAGTTTCTACGGAGCAGATTAGATCAAAACAAAAGCTTGCTGACCCTCTTGCATTTCAAGATTCCATTACCTTTATTACAGAAATCCCTGAATGTAGCTTACTTCCCATTACATATTTAAGTCCGTGTTGTCTCTGACACTCTTTAATTCTCTCAAGATCTGAAAGCACTTTTTCTCTATACTTATTAATTTTACATGGTACTTTGAGACAAGTTAATAATAGGATCCAGCTCATTCATTGTCCCACTGTTGAGGAACAAAAATGCATGGATAGCAAACCTAGTGCTAACAGCAGTGCTATTCTGATAAAGTTGATTTTCTCCAGCTGTGTCAGAAACCTAAACAACCTGCTGCTCCTGATCCCTCCAATTTTGTTCTGCTTTGTGGAAGACAGTAATCAAATGCACAAGTATTATAAATGTATAATCTAATTTTTCTTCCAAATGCTACATATATTGTTAGTGCAATTTACATCTGAGGCTCATATGCTACCACATTGTTACTATCTGCGCAATGGAGACGTAGACTGATTAGCCAGAATATACTGCCCAGCAGAAGCCATTCTCCTTCCTTGAAAACATAACAGGCTCAGGAAAGAAAGGAGCCAGCAGGGAAGTGCCATATAGTTTTAAATAGGAGAAATCTTTTTCTTTCTGTGCCAATTCCAATACCTACTCTGAAGGCATAGGTGGTTCAAGGAGACATGGGCCATACTGTGGTCTTCAGACATCAGTGTAATAAAAACATTTACCCAATAACTTCAATTCAGGTATTATTAATTATCAAAAGAAGCCACAAAGCAGCTGGCAATGAGTGATTTATTTGAGTAACATACCACTGCTGTATTTGTGATTAGTCTAAAACAAAACAGTACGCTCCTCATCATTATTTTTGGTTCTGAAGTTTACTGAAGTAAACTCCCACCATTCACAAAAGCACCGCCATGTGCAAACACTGGATACAGTGCACACAGTTTGCTTTTTGTTTCCACCTGAGTTACATGCTGTGAGTCCCCTTTGGGATACCATTCATTATAGGGAAGAACAGGGCCCTCACCTGAGAAAGTAATCTCTCAGTGGGACCGTTGCAGAAGGAAGGCAGGTTAGAGGGAAACCTAAAAAAACCCCGGGTTTTTGGAAGCAAAACCTAATAAATAAGATCATGGAGCCTCAGGATTTAAATGCTCTGGTGCCCTTTTGGAGAAGAAAGAGTGTTAGATCCCCATGCATGAACTGCAGACTTTTAGGAAGATGGTGACTTTGCAGAGACTGTCTAGGTTATGCTCCAGACTACCGCTCTCACCTAGCGTTTACACCAAGGCACTCCTCATGCACATAGACGTGAAATTGTAACTAGAAGTACTGCAGCTGAGCCCCTGTCTGGCTTATTGAAAGGACAGAGCTGCCATGGCCACGAACTGAGGGCACCCAGGTTCATCTTGCCCTGTGCTGTGCTGTCCCAGCTTGCAGCTCATGTCCTTGGCCGGAGGTTCTGAAGGTGGCTTTGTTCTCCAATCTGCCCATCAACTGACTCAGCACCTGCCTCCCGAGCCTTCTGGGGCCCACTGAAAATTAGGAAGTTTCTGTGAGGTTGGCAGGAGAGATTTGCTAAAGATATGAAAGGAATTGTGTGATATTGCACCTCCATCAGAGGGGAAAGCAGTCTGTCTTATATCAGACTGTTTTCTACTGTCCCAGTTGTAAAACCCGCTGATCACACCACAGCTCAGAAGATACAGACAAGTCACTCTATTTTCTCTATTACTGGGATTTTCTTTTTAATTTTTTTAAAAAATTGTTTGGTTTGGAAGGGGACTTTGAAGATCATATAGTTTCAACCCCCCTGCTGTGGGCAAGGACACCTTCAAATAAACCAGGTTCCTCTGGCCTTGAACACTTCCAGGGACAGGGCATCCACAACTTCCCTGGGTAGCCTGTTCCAGTGCCTCACCACCCTCACAATTTTTTCCTAATATCTAATCTACACCTACTTTTTTTCCTTTTGAAAGTATTTCTTCAGTATCATCCTTCCCATCTCAGTAGCTGGTTGAGCATCTCACCCCAAAGCAACATGGTTCCCTTTTTATTTCCCTGTGAAAGTGTGGCCCCAGAGTCTGACCACAAACACTCCCTGCCTTGTCTTTGAGCCTCTTCAGGCATATTTTTCACCCTACAGTCAACATAGCTTCATCCCACATGGTTCACTTGGGGCATGAGGCTGCAGTGGGCTGCTGGCACATACCAGGAGACTCTGTGACAGAGAACATTGTGTTCCATGGGGAACAACAAGGAAACACAGCAACCAACCACTGAAAAACATATGTTGTTTCCACTTATCATACAAAAGAATGGAAAGACTGTGGTAGTGACCCCAGGAAAGGCTCAGCCGTGTCCAACAGAGTAGCAGCACTCCTGTTTTTAATGCTGCTGTTTGCTGCTTGTGCTGCTTTGCAGAGTGAGTGTGTTATCCCCTGGGATCACAGCTTGTTGCATCCTACGGTCACCCAGAATGGGTGCCCTGGAAGGAAACTACCATGTAATCTCCCCTGCCCTCTGGATAGAGTAGCTTTCTGCTTTTTTTCCCTTTGTTCTCGAAAGTTAGTACCCCCACAGATTCCCAGTTAATGTATTCCAATCCCTTTACCCTTGTTGGAAGAGCATTTGTTATCTCCCCTTGATCCTCCTTCTTGCCTGAAAACTACTGGACCCCTGACTCTCAGCCACACCTACCCCTGGACCTTAAAACCTCAGCCCCCCTGCTATCGAGGCTTTTCTAGTCCCTGACCCTGGGGGCGAATAAACCCTGTTGTGTTACACCGGGGAAGTCGTTGTCTCCTTCTGTCCCGCTCATCGCTGCTTGCATATTACACCCTCGGGAGCCGAGTGCCGGAGAAAACCCCCACCGACCCGCCCAGCCCGGACCCGGCAAGGGGAACAGCGGCTGCCACAACAGCTCGTCCGAACTGCATCACTCCACCCGGGCTACAGATCTGCTTTCCCATCTCAAGTGTGACACACAAGCTTCACGCCCCTAAGCAGCTGCGAAATGCTGCACAGGTTCCTTGCTCCAGTCCCAAGCTGGCTGCAGCTTGTTAGCAAAAGAGAAGGATCCACTCCAAAAGTGCTCACAACAGCTTGGGTGAAAGGTTTTAGCTACAGCCAATGTGAAATGTCTATTGTTGCCTATAAGGAAGTCAGAAGCCCACTAAAATCTGTAACAAAATGAGTAAGATGCATTAATGACTAGAAGCTAAGTTTATGATGGGAGAAATTTTAACAAAAGCAGGTGTAGTGATTGCACCCGGAACACAAAGAACTAGAACAGTTGCTACATATTTGGATTTATTTCAGGACATAAGAAGTAGGGAAGAAGCTGGAAAAAATATGCACTGTATCACATACACATAGGAAAAATTACATGCTCTGAAAAGGGCTGTCATTTCCATATTGCAATTGTAAAAGCTTTTAGATAGCAAACATATTACTCTGCTACATACTGAAGTGTCGGACAACACCCAGGGTTTCTTAGATGCCATTGAAGAGTCAATTGGTTTGAAGAACAGAAATTACAATCTTCACTTCAGGAAGAAGCCAGTATATCCTTTTCCAGAAAAAAGACAGATGTCTCTTTTAAACCCTTTTATGGTGCTGCCTGTTAGTATCAACATGCTTAAGGATGTGTTACTATTTTCATTATAAACCTCCGTTTTATAACTCAGCTATAAACATATGGCACTTGCAGGGGCAGACACAAGTCTTCTTTCTATACCAGGACTTTAAAGGAGTGTGCATGCACACACACCATACCTAAAACAATGGTGGCATCCTAGTCTTTAATGCAATTCTGTAGCCCAAAATTATCTAAATGAAAAGAATGAATTGTCTTCAGCCACTGACATCATAGCTCTTTACCTTCACTGCAGTTATGATTTGTTTTACAAACTTTAAAAGCAGCTGCTGCTAGACAATAACCACTTCTTCTGAGGGTTCTAATATTACTGCCGCAGGAGCTTCACCTAAGGACGGAATCTCCCTTTTCCTCCCCATGCACATTTCTGCAGCAGGCTTGTAGTGAGCCACTTGGTAAGCAAGCAAGCAGTAGTCTGAAAACCTACTTCAGCAGGCACTTAAAACAGCTACCTTTAAATAGGAGAGTTTTTAAAGCACTTGGCTGAAAAGAGCTTTGATACATTTGCAGAACATCAGTGAGTGAAACAGAGCTGCCAAGAAGCAATTTGTTGAAGTTTTATTTTTCACTCCTATTCTGCTTTTTATTTTAAGCTGTTATAATGAAAACAAAGGAAATTAAATGAAAAGTTTCCCCATTTAAGAAAGCCTGGAGGTTCCCTCTCTAGCTTCCCTGGCATACTCTCTCCAGTCCGTTTCTGAGATGTGCTGTGTGTCACACAGGCATGGGTCTCTCCAGGCAGAGCAGGACAGGCTCCTCCCAGGGTCCATCAGTGGAGCTTTGCAGAAGGAGGTGGAAGTGGGGATCACCCCAGCAGCTCTGGGCAGATGTCCCCTAGCGTGATACACTTTGCATGGGCTCTCACCAGCTGCTGAAGGAACAGGCTGTGCACTCCACTGGGCTTCTAAACCCTCTTGATAGCAAAGTACTTTATGGAAGTTAACAATCAACCTCACAATTCACACACAGAAGCTCAGCTGTGAGATCCTGTATCTTACTAAAACAGAGCTAAATCCAAAGACTGTTCCAGACTTACACCTGGTCTTCATGTTAGGGATCCCTGCCACAGGATGTCTACTCCCTAGTATATAGGGTAAAAATTTGTGGGGAAAAATACCTCCAAAACCAGATGTATTTAGTATTCTTGAATTACAGCTTCCAGAGATCTGTGTCTTGTATGTGCTTTCTGTAACATGAAGAGGGTTCTGCAGTTATGCTGCTGAACATTAAATAAATGTAGCAAGCTGAAAACCACCACTGCTTGGAAAAGCCAGACATCAAGGATGCATTGCACTAGGCAAGGAATATTCTTTACAGCAGAATTCCAAAACTCTATACTTTCTGAATTTAACTCCAAATCCACACTGTTGCAGTTCAGTAAATATTTTAATTACTCCCAATTCTTACAGAAACTTGCCAGAGCTGCTGGCAAGTTGCAACATCTGCAGAAAGCCAAGAGCTGCACAGAAGAGCAATGACTCCAAACAAAGGCAGCAGTCAGTCAGGTTCATGGATGGGACAGGAGGACCCAACACAGGGAGGCTGTAAGGAAGATCTGTGATCTCTCTCAGTCGCATGCCATGCACAGGGCTCTTTACCACCATTTGTACGGTAGAGAAGCAATTAGTACTAGTGAAAAGAAGGAAGAAGCATTTTCTCCAGGGCTACTACCTATGCCCATGGCTTATCGAGATATGGACTTAAAGACAGAAACAAACAAGCTGACTGATTGTTTAGTTCCCCTTGTCACCCTTTGGCCCGGCCATAGCACATCCTTGCAGGATGTTCACAGATATGGGCATCAGCTAGCCAACGCAGATAGTCCATGCATTGTTCCACAAATGCTTCACCCAACTGCAACATCTGAAGATAAAGCTTTGGCCCATGGATAATAGCCATGTTTGGGCTTGGACACCCACATACACACACACATTGTCCTCACACCATGAGTCTACATTTGTCTCCACTGAACACGCTCACCTGTAAGTGCACATCTGAGTGGCAGCAAAAACAAAACCGCTGTGAAATTAGTGGCAAATTCAGGTCCTGAACTCAGCAGATACTAAAGTTCAGGCTTCTGCTCAGAGCTCTCAATGCAGCTGCACTTCTCAAGCACCTGTCCAAATGTCTTTATTTCCTATCACCAGAAAACAGAGATTGGGATTGCTGCTGGTAATAGATGATGTACTGTAAGTAATACAGGGTGAGCAACGAGATAGCCCAGTGTGACTGCCAGTGTGGCAAGCATGCCAGAAACACACTGTTCTCCAATTCAGCAGCACAAACAGGTGCATAAACTAGTGTTTTCATACTGGGCTCAACAGAGTCAGTGCCATTTTAGTTCATCCAATTAGGTCTCCCACACACACTCACAAACTGTATACAGACCATTTGGGTGCTAAANAAAAAAAAAAAAAAAAAAAGACAAAATCATCCTGTCTGGTTTGCCTGAACTTTTCTAGGAGTGGAGAATTTGTGCCCTGGCAGTGTGTGCACTTAATGATGGATGCAGTTCCAACTCTTGCCAGTAATTACTGTTTTCTTGACTTTATTCTTTCTAATGAAAGACCAAACGTTGTAAATTATTGCCTTTAAAAAAATTGCTTTTTAGCTTCTGGCTTTTATTGCCTGCATTTGCTGTTCAAGGACATGCTCACAAAATGGATGACATCAAACTCTGATTAGTGCCATATTGCTTCCTTGTGAGCGGTGGCCACTTCTTCCACAAATGTAGATAGCACATACAGCCCCTAATTACCTCTGAGGTGCACTAACTTACCTGTGTTAGGCTCAAGGTTTCCATACACAGTCAAACCCAACCCAATCTGGACAAACTTCACTTGTTACACTAAGGCAATGCAGTCCAGCAGTTACGAGAGGAACATTGTATACACCATGTGACTGGTGAGATTAAAAAAACAGGAATTGCTGAGATATGGAAGGAGTCCTGGATCATTTCAGATGGAGAACATAGTGATAGCTGGGAAAATGCAGGCTGTGAAACCAAAGCCACCATGCAGTAGTTAAGTCTTTCTCACATGGACTTTCCTTCACATACAATACCGAGAGGTTCAGAGCAGATGGAATCTCTTGAGTACATTCTCCCTCTACAACCACCACTCCATAAGGCAATGCTTAAGCTTCCTTTTCAGTATTTTGGTATCTTTTAAAATTTCCGAACATGCCTATTAGGCTTCGTGGTTTCTTATTATATGATTTAGACAAAGAATATGAAAGACCTGCTAAATTACTAAGTAGCTGCCAAGCCAAAGGCCTTGTAGCATACAGTGTTTTTAAATTAGACTCCAGATTTACAAGAATGGTTGGAGAGGCCCATTTTTCAAAATTAAAAGTCCCCAGAACTCACAGCATGACAGAAGTGGAGATGACCTCCCGAAAGATGTAAAAATTGCAGGCTGCTGGAGAAAAAAGTATGCACCAGGTCAGACATTTGTATTGACACAGAGGATTGGTGGAGCAAACACATCCTGAGTAACCAGGCAGAGTTTTCTCAAGCTGCATCTATACCGTACCTGGAATCAGTCATCAGGCGGCTAGAGAGAAAAAGGTTTTACACTGAGGAAAGAAAACACCACCCAAAAATACCTCCTCACCTCTCTCCCACCAAAACCAGTTGGAGAGGGATGATGGCTGTCACAACAGTGTTAGTAAGAGCTGCCTTTCACACCTTCAAGTTCATAGTGCAACAGGCAGAGTATGAGTGTGATGAAATTCCTCTTCAAGTACATTTGTTGATTTCAGGAACAAGTTAACGTGTCTTCCACTTTGGTGTTTATTTGGGATATTTTTAATTTATCTACTGATCTACTAAACATGTTTGAAGCATCAATTCAAAGGCACAAAAGACCATGTTTTCTTCCGTACCCACAATTTCTATTCATTTAAGTGACCAACTGCTGTTAAGAGTTTTACAAATGGGATCTTGCTGGGAAAACATTTCATGTAATTTTCCCTGTTGCAACCTTGGCCTCCTGCATTGGTTTGGTTGTGCAGCTCAGGGTTCCTCAAGATACTGGCAAGATGGCCCAAGCAAGGCCAGCCTTTGTCCCACACCCTGCCTTCTCAGAGGCTACAGAAGGCTTCAGGGACGCCATTTGATAAGAGGTGAGTTGTCATCTGCCTGACTCTTGCCTGGGCATTGGAAAAGCCGGGCACTGTAGTGTTACAAGTAGACATTATGCTGCTTAACGCAGTATAGATTGTCTGGAAACGAAGGCCACAAACCCCAAATGGTTTTTCCTGCCCACTGACTAGGCAGAATTTGGCACTACTACTCTTGCTACATTTTTTCTTATAACAGGCTTCCCAAAAGTGTCTGCCAACATTAGCAGACATTAACATTGATGTAATTCCAGCAGCTTCACCAGAGGAATATTTAGCTCTGTCCTTAATCACCCTCATCCATTTTTTGACTTTCCAGAATCCTTCTGTAAACAGTGATGTGCCTTTGATGCCTGAGACACCAAACCAAGACTTCCCTGTGGTCAGACTAACAATTCCTAGATCAGAGTGGTGGAAGGGCAGACAGTGCTGGTTTTGCACGTCAGCTGTGGCTGCTCCCTTAGGCCTCACTGAGCTCACCAGCCCCTGCATCAGCTCACCCTTCCCATTCACTGCTCCACAGATTCTTCCAACACCACAGACCATGGTTACCAAGAGCTCTGTTGCTCATTTTACATCATCAAACCACAACTACATCACCTTTCATATAAACATTTTTCCAAATGCAAAGCTCTTTAAATTACATATGCAAAAAGGCAAAGGCTAAAGAGGAAGAAAAAATCCCAACAATAAAATGCATTTGCCACAAAACTCGGCAAAAGATGACTCATTAGGCGGCTTCATGATTGTAGTACTTCCTAGTCATTATTGCTCCCTACCTAAAGAGCTACAGAAATTAGTCAAGGTTGGCTTTAGAAATAACTTGTGCTTTGTATTCAATATATGCTAATAGAAATCTTAGATCCTATGACCTTGGAGTTGTCTGCAAATACAGCAGCTGATGTAATTTTCTTTTTAAGACAAATTCTTTTTCTCAGAGCATACAATTCTCTATTTTTAGTAAAAGCAGGGACACAGCACCATAAAGATGGATTGCAAACATTTCAGCTGATAGGTAGGTGTTACTTGATGCTGACTGCCTAGGGTGTTAGTGGAGGCAAGACTTACCTCCCCATGTGCAGTATGAAGAGTATACTTCTCCACAGGAGGCAGATCCCAGTAACCTCTTCTCACAAGTAAAGCTGTATCTGACACTTTGCTGTCTCTCCAGTTAAGATTCTTACAAAGCTTGCAGTTTCACATTCAGTATAGTCTTGTCTGTTGCAATGCACAGGCTGGCAAAACGCTTTGTGGTTTATGTTCCTTGTTTCCCTACTTATCCTTGCACAAAGTACATACTTTAAACAGGGCAAGTATTTAAAATAGTGGAAAAATATTTGTCTCTGAATACTTTATCTCTAGTCAAAACTGCAGAGTAAGAGGATACCTGAGGGTATCATGCTTCTGAATTCAGGTAAAGGTATGAGCTATGCTGCTACTTTTCCAAATCATATCCTCCATTAAAATTAGATGAACTCCTAGAACTTTTGTTTTTAAAGCAGAAATGGAAGGTTGTATGATTTTTCAGTAAAAAAAGGCCTCATTTTTATGAAATTGAAGGCATGTCAGTGAAAAAAAATTACTGCAAATTCACTCTAATTACACCTCAGAAGACAAAATTTCCGTGTAAGCAGCATCCCAGTTTTGCTGCACTTGTTACTAACACCCACTTACATTACACGAGAATCTGAATTGCTAAAAAAAAACCCCAAAACCAAAACTGAAAGGAAAAGCTCAAACTAATTTGTCAGAACACTAAAGAAATATTAAAGAGTGACTTTCAGACTTTTGAAAGCCTCTAGCAAAAGCCCTCAGGCTTTTCTTTTTTTGGTGGATTCCTCCTACGTTCACAAAACAAGGGCAGGACGTACAGAGACATGTTTACTAGAGAGATTGGCCAAGCCTCTGTTAAGTCCCTGAGGGCTTGTAACATGGTGTAAACTGCAATGCACAGCACCAGTGCAGGCACAGAAGAGATTTTACTCAGTCATGAAAATAAGCCAAACAGAATTCCATCAGTTCTGCAAGAAGCAGCCACATACTTGTCCAAACCAGGTGACAACTATCACGACTGCATTTAATTCTAATGCCTGGTCATCAAAGAGGCTTTAGTTTTGCAATCTACATAATCCAGAATTATCCTTACTGTGGCATTATTTGTAAAATTAGAAAAAACCCCAACTAAAACAACCACAAAAAAAAGCAACCATGCAAACCCTATTACAAAATGGAGTGATACTTCCTCTTTTCCTTCCTGTGCTACTGCCCATGACAGATAATTCATCTAGGACAAAGTAATGAACCAAAAATGTAATGAGAATCCAATACTTGTAAGGAATTGAAGTCAAAGAATGTTAGCATGATTAGGTCTGGACAACTCAGCTGTTAGCAAGACTTGGTAAAAGACTCATATTTTACATGAGAAGTTGTACAAAGATTCAGACCTTTTCCTTCTTAATCTTCAGTGACGCAAGCCTCACTGTCAGAATTCGTGGTTACACTGGTATCTGTTAGTTGCTTGCTGCATACTAATTCTCTTTTCAGCTGAAGATACTAAAAAAAAAAAAAGGAATTGAAGGTA
>VZSE01015372.1:337847-367670 GCA_013398275.1 Promerops cafer | reverse complement strand
CTGTATACTTAATTTCTTTTTAGGCGAAAAAAATAAAAAAAAAAAAAGGAATTGAAGGTAATCAGATCAAATATAACACCAAGTAACATTCCTAAGATGATTAAATGGTGGTAAAGCAGAAAGCTTCAATTTGCAACCATGTCCTATTCCATCATTTTCTGAGGGCTAGAAAATTCACACAATTCCTATGGAGTGAGGGCTCCAAAACCCAGAAATATCAGCTATCAGCTGATGAGCAAGAACTTCACGCTGTGTGGAATGAGCTGCATGACTCAAAATACACAAAGCACTTTAGAAAAGCCAATCAATGAACAGGAATAATTGTCCTCGAATATATCCGCAGCACATCTCAACTCTCATGATCACCCAAGTAATCCAGAGTGGAAACACATCCACACACACTCCAGAATCCTACCCGGATGGTACATCAAGGCTTACTCTTGATGTACAGAACACACCTCTTCAGACACAGGCAGCACTTGGCCCCTTCTCTGATGTACCAGCTCTTCTTCCACCAGCAGGTGTGAACACTACCATTCCTCAGCAGAATTTTCGAGGAACACAACATTTATTTCCTGGACTTGGTGGTCGTATTGCATACCACCACACTGCAGTGAAATCATTAGATGGGCATTCAGGATCTACGGACACAATTCAATTCCAGTAACGGACACCATTAAAGGAGGCAGAATCAACTTTCAAAAAACTAATTTTAATCAAAACAAAAAAATTGTTGATCATTAACAAGTTTATAAAACAGTGATTTAGTTACATAAATAAATTGATATCAGTGTATCAAATCTTAATTACTTTCAACTTCATGAGCATGTTTACATGGGTGATGAAGTACAACCTTTTTACCTATTATAATAAATAAAATGGAGAGCATGAAATAGTTTTTCTAAACAAAAATACCTACAAACATACCTCTAGCATGTTCTCTAATGAAGGGAACAAGAGACACTGGACAACTTTGCACCAAAACATAAAAACTGCTTTAAAAAGCACAAGGATACAGAACCATCAGCTAAAGGAAAGACACTATACTGTAACCAAAGNTATACATATATATATACACATACATATACATATATAAAACTTCCCCAGTAGGTATCATTCCAATCATGCAATCCAAAAGATGGCTCTGAATAGATGCCCAGCATATAGTTCACCACCTGAGCCAACCCTGAAGCAAGACGCACTTTAGTCCTTCA
Organism: Promerops cafer; assembly: GCA_013398275.1. Lineage (NCBI taxonomy): Eukaryota > Metazoa > Chordata > Aves > Passeriformes > Nectariniidae > Promerops > Promerops cafer. The sequence continues at coordinate 366,456 of VZSE01015372.1, read as the reverse complement.
GATAGTTTTTCTTTAAAACCAAGCTACTGCAGCTTCAAGTATTTTGCATTACATAGATTTGATTTTTTTTTATAAATTACTGTTAGATTTTTTCAATATTCAGACATATACTATAATATATATACAGTACAATAAATGCTCTCATACTTTAAAAAATTTATTTTGATAAATCCCTGAGAATGTATGTTGACAGTCGCTAAGTTTCCACATGCATAAGCATTGAGTGCCATGCTTCTGGATGAACAGCACTGCAAAGCCACATGGTCAGCCTTTTAACTACTAGTACTTCATTTGTTGGTTTGTTTAAATATGTTGAAATATAACGAGTTACAAAGGAGTAAAGCTGAATCCATTTGAGGTACTTATCACAGGATGGAGGTGCTTTGTTTGCTTTTTTAAAGCCATTGCAATATATGTTTTGTTTTTGAGGCTGTGAACATATACAGAAAGAACAAGAGAGTGATGTGGGCTTTTGCCACTTGACAACATATACTCAGTGTAAACCAAACCTTTTTTTAACCTTTCTCTCACACAAAACAGAGAAAAGGAAAAAAATTTAAACACACAAACTTTCACAACATGAGAGTTCAGTTTTCAAACTCAGTATAACTATACATATATAATACCAGTGTGGCTTTGCTTCTTTAAGTTCAAAAGGATACAAAGGCAGGCTCAAGTAACATCAGACCACCTCCTCCCTTCACTCATTTTCATCAACCAAACCGCTCACGAACCAANAAAGGATACAAAGGCAGGCTCAAGTAAAAACAAACCACCCCTCCCCCCCAGCCCCCCATTCACACATTTTCATCAACCAAACCGTTCACGAACCAGCATCATCAGTTTCTTTTTGCCTTTGTAGATTTGTTTTAGGTTATCAATAAACTGTGTAAACTGTATGTGTCCATCATGAGCCATTAAGAAGGTCTCTCGGGCCTTGCTAAGGAACTCTATAAACTCACTATAGTGTCGTGGGCTGATGTGAGTGAGACGTGAATGAGTTGTATTAATGTAGGCTCCGATTGTGGCATCCAAGAGTTGCCGTAAAGGGGCTTTGTCCAGTGACATGAGCTTACCAGAATTCCTCCTTCCATGGAGTCCCACCATGCCAGGAGTGGTCAAAGTACACCTGCGCAAAATATCTGACAGTACTGTTGCACACTTGACACTTTTGACCACCAGAGGTATTATAGCTGCTAGCTCATTTTTCCCAAGGGAGTGGCTGAGCGCACATGCCCACAGAACGTCATTAATGGCAGGGTGTGTGTCCTGATTGTAACTCAGGTTGAGATGTGTCATGGCCAAAGTGGCCAGCTTGTAGGCCCGCATGGGGTAACCACGGTGCTCCATGTATCGTGCTATGGTGAAAAGCTGCGAGTAGCTCATGCCAGCTGTAGCAGCATCTAGAACGATTTGGTAAGCAGTCTCAAAAGCTATGTGATCCTTTTCACATAGGGTCAGTGCAGAAAGGGCACAGTTTTGAGGATCCTTCATGGCACACTGTAGAGCAAGCGTCCTAGCACTGCCGGCCAGCTTCTCCTGCTGATGGCAGTCCAGATGCAGACGGACGATGGTGCTGTTGGACATCACTGTTGTAGCAACAATACTAGTGGCTTCCGTTGGAGTGAAAAGTGTAAACCAGTTTTGCATGATACTATCCAGTGCATAAACACCTGGGGAGAGAAAGAAAGGATTACCCACAACTGATAAAACCCATCAGATAGAAATGTTCAGCAGTAGATTATACTTCCCACAAAGTCTAAGAGGTTACCAGTACATTCCAGCAAGAAGGGCTCACAGACAGCATGGCTAGAAAAGAACATTAAAACCAAGACTACTGTGCAAGCTCTGCAGCAATCACATAAACCCAGAAAATAATGAAACTAGCCTGCAAGATAAGCTTTAATTTCCTGTTGTGACAGCTGAGCTGTTTTACTTACGACAATTCACGTAAAACATTCTGGCTCATTTCATCTCATCATCTCACTCAAAAGCAGCCCTCACCTTGCACACCGGGGCAATTACAACCTCTTTTCTCACTGTAAATCTCAAGGCACAGCACATATGAAAAGTAGGCAAAATGGCCTTCTTAAGAGAACACCATGGCATACCTTAGCAGAACTTATTAAGCACACCTTAAAGCAATCAAATTCGTAAGTACATGATCATCAAGATCTTATTAGGGAAATACAATGAGCAATATGAACTACTGGATATTTTATTTCTCAGTGCCACTGTACTCCCAGTGTGTTTGGCAGGTGGAGGAAACACTGACTAATGGATTCCAAAAATTGAACCTAGATCTATATGGAATGCCTTATTGCTAGAGGCAGTTTACACACATTTATGAGCCCACCTAGACCACACACAGAGGTCTTCATTTTCTCTGCAGGACTCTGATGCTTCCCCTGCACCCCTTCACTCATTTGCAGCAAACCAGCATAGCCATAAAATACACTATCTTCATTTAAATAAACAGATGCCTAGCATTACCATATTGATTCTTTACTGTGTTGATAAAGTCTCAAGAGTACTTTGCACAACATTATAGGTTCTTTACGGGACACTTCTATTAGAATACGTAAACCAATTTAAAGCAATTTTAAACCCAGTATTTTATTTGGTGAGATGCAACTGCACAAAATAATACTCAGGCACTAATATCTGTAGGATAACCTCAGCAAAAATTATCTTAGCAAAGATATAAAAGCAATAAAACAACAGCATTGTATGAAAATTTGCAGACACAAACCACTTTCTGGCTGAGGGCGTACAAAGGCAAGCTCTACTTCCCCATGCTATTGACAACAATATATGGCCAGCTAAGCATAAAGCAAAGAATATATTAAACCAGAGAATAAGCAGCAGCAATCCTCCAAAGTTCTGAAACTCAAGAAGCATCTGTGCAATACAATCCAACTCAGATACATGAAGAAGGAAGAAATACAACAGAAAACCATGCTCTCCAGAAGTATCTTTACTGACAATTAAAATGGCTCCATTACCATAAGTACTTAGATTGTTTCCATTAGCATTGCTGCTGATTTTTGATCTTTTTTTAACAGCTATACAGCTTTTAATGCACTCATCTTCATTTTCAGATACTATATCCTCATTTTGAAGATGGCAAACCTTAACACAGAAGGAAATCTATGGCAAAGCGCAAAACCAATCCAAACATGCTACTTGAGAGAGCACTGTTCTCCCACTTCTGTACTGAGTATTTTGGGTATTGAGTACTTGCATATGGGTATTTCCCATGCACACCTCCGTGCCATGGGGGGAGGAAGTCACACTACATTACTCAACTATTGTCTCATTTGCTTTGTGCCTAGAAACACCCACTAATCACTGCCATAATGTGTTCTCACCAAAGGAATTTTAGAGAAGAACATGAAGTGGGAGGCATTTGCAGAACCTGAGCGTTGACAAGGAAGATCAAGCCCTGTAAGAGTAGCTGACAAGAGAAACATACCTACTTCTGTTGCACATGTTACCAACCACCTCACCATTTCCCGCCGTCGCCAATTCAGCGTTGACAGTGTCATCCGCATCACCTGTTAAAAGAGCACAAACAAAATAAAAATTAAATTGCAAACCAAGGCCATAGACAAACAGATAGGAATTTTAAAGTACTCAAACACACTGGACTTAAAAATGGCAGCCTCTTGCCCTCTCCACTCCACTTCCTCTTTTTCAGCTGATATGTCAAACAATTTGAAAAACACTGTTCAGATGTTTTTGAACAGCATGTAGAGAGTAATTCCAACTGCACATCCTTCAAGGATAGAGGACAGAGACTGTTTTATCTGGTGGCAAGAAAAAGCCCTATCCCAATAAAAAAGGGATAGGGCTTCTCTCAAACAAGAAAAACCAACAATCAATTACTAATTATTAAAATTAAATTACATAACATCTCCTCCATCTATGCACAAGTATTTCGGTAATCATCATGTGATATTCCAGGGCATATAATTGTTCTAAGTAGTCAGGTACTAGACACTGAATACAGACAACCTAATTACAATTAAGTTGACGAGAAAAGAAGGAGGAGTCATCTGTAGGCCACTAGAGACAGTGCTGACACTGTTTCTTGCAGAAAAAGCGTTACTGTAAGAAACTACACAGCTAAATTACTACCAGAAAACTGCTATGCATCTTCCTTCTGGAAAACAAATCTTTAAGATTCTTAAAACCCCTTTGGGTAAGCTTGGAACAGAATAGTGGGCAAATTCTACAACAGTTCCAGTTTGTTGCATTTGTGACATTACTTTCACTAGACCTCGCTGAAGACATTCTGATGACACTGGCAACCATGAAAGAGTATCCATGCATACACTAACATCCAAAGTGTGCTGTTTCCATCTAATGATACTTGGTGAAAGCTTGAGGTGACACACAGGTCAATTGTAAGGATTTTTCTCTCTCACACATAAACATTTAAGGCAAATGAAACAAACAGATTTCCACAGTGACCATGGAAATATGAAAGCCTAACAAAGCATACAGAACCCTCAGCTTTTTGATTAAAGATCTTAGTACCTTTCTTCAGCATAAGAAACAATTGGGAAAATATCCTTTCCCCAGAAGTCTTTGGAACTTCATTTAGTGAAGCACAGTAATAAATGTTTTTCTGATCCTTGTATGTTTTTTTTAAGAATTCCCTGAAGAGGGAGGGAGATACTTGTTTTTGTTGAATGAACTGCGTAAACGGTTAGATTCAAGTGTCAGGTAATATTACTACTTGGCTCTCTCCTTTCAGCTTGCAAAGTCTCTCCTCAGAGCCTGAAAACTGTTCTGCAGTACTTGTACACCTCAAGCACACTCAGATACATCTGACTAAACCACAGCTTGTGGAGTACAGGATTTTGATGGAAGTGAGAGGGCTGCTGTCAACATGCTCTGCCTTAGCAACCAGTCATTATGGTTGACCTTGGCTTTCAACAAGCATGTACCAGCTCTCATTTAGGGGAAAGGAAGAGAAAGGAAAGGAAGAAACCCCTGAAGACCATGCAGAAAATACAGTGCATTTCTAGCAAGCAGAGTAATTTTACTTTCTAGCCAGTCCTACATATAATCCCAAACCCACCACACTGGTCCTCTCTCACCCCTGAACAGAAGACTGCAGCCAGCAAATGGCAGCTCTACCTTCCACCTGAGTGGCACAAGGGGACTGTGCAGATTCTTGGGTCTGTGTTTACCAGTACATTAAGCCCTGTACTACAAAATAGAACTTAAAACCAAGTCCAGATAGAGCCCAAAGACAGTTATCTTCTCCTGTCCTTAAAATCTATGTGCACCAACACTGCATCACATTTCTTTCTTCCATTATAATAACAACAAATGAGGGAAATACCTGAAGGCCCAGCTCCAGAGAAACTTTCAGAAGAGTTATGTCTGGCAAGCTGTCCATGAGTGTTGCTATTTTAAATGCATCCTGGGCAAGTTTGAAGATGTGTGATGAGGAGTGGATATTTTTCTGGATGGATTCTAATACTGTTTCGAGTCTCCGAACATCACCTGCAAGGTGTAAACAGAATCACCAAAATGGAACAAGCTCCCAAAACACCCAGAGATCCATTATAACTGAGCCTGACATTGCTATGCAATAGTATGATGTTTCAATTATACACACTCTGTGTTTAGAAACCTTCTATAATTAAATCGCATATGAATGAATGGTATAAGAGACCACAAACTCCGCTGTCTGAAGGTGTTAGTGCAGTGCAGGCCCAAAAGTCACTCTGACTCGTGAATTTTAGAACTGACTTGTCCACTTCTGTGTCTCATAGTCAATGTCATGTGTCAGGAGAACAAAAAGCTGTCTCATCAGCCCCATACCAAGCTCATATAGCTACTAACTAACTAAATTAACTACTTTGCTAGAAAATTATGTGACAGAGTTCAGTTTGTTGTACCCATTTCAAACGACTGCCAGACTAATCTGGACTCCTGAACACAAGTTTTATGATCTGTTTACCCATGCAATATTAAAAGCACACATTTATTTGAGGACATAACTGACAGCAATGTACCTTTGGCTGCTGTTAGCATGGTTGACGCCAGCTCACACTGCTGGGATTCGATATGACTTAGGGTGAACCAGCGGGGATACCGGTTTGGAACAACAGATGCAATGTGGTGAGGGCGGGACAGGTCTCCTGAAGGAGCTGTGGATTCCAGTACCAGCAACCTGCAAGAAATACTTTTTCATTAAACCACTATTACATTTGGTTGCTCATGAGCTCAACTACAGCTGTAAGAATACTTGGTATTGTCTATGAAAAATGCTTTTTCAGCTTCAGAAAAAAAAATACTGGAAAACCACTTCTCTTCTTGGGGAATCTCAAAAGTCCATTTGCCAAACTTTCCTAAATCAATAGGCATTTTATAATGTACCACAATCCGATGTTAGGGTTCCAAACAGCAGTGACAGAGAAGTTTCCTTTAAAATTACTTTCAGACTCCATTTTCACATCAAGTATTCATCAATCAACAACAGTCTTATCCAACAAGGAGCATTCATACTTAAAAAATCCAAATTAATGTGTTGTTGACTACTACAATCCAAATGACAGCCCACAGCAAAGACTTAACCTTACTGCCCTTGCAATATACTAGACACAGACAGTACACTAGCTACTCTATAAATGTCAGTACAAAAAGTAGGAGTGAATAAAAATAGGCTTTTTTAAAATACAGTTAAGCATAGTTTCAGCATATGAATGGTTAAAGAAACAGTTATAAGGCAATGTCCAGAAGAAAAGCTTTTCCAGTGCTTAGCTTCTTGATGTCTCTTAGTACTTGAGGTCTGTTTCTACCAGCTTTCATATGCATGTGATTTTCTAGAAGGATGTGATCAATGAGGATTAAGGAAGTTGCATCTCTTTTGTCAACAAAACTGCAACTACCGAACACTGAAAATCCAATGCTTTGTGTTTTTCAGTGATAGACTATTTCTTACAGAATTAGCCCATTTAAATGTAAGTTATAATTTCTTATACTTAAATAAATACTGAAGTTCTGTATGTGGAAGCTGTGGAGTATGTCTCTGTTGGGTTTTTTTGCATTAAGATGGATTTAAGTTCCATAAGGTTTTTTTTAGATTCCTGAAGCATATGATATATTAGTATAATAATAACACAGTATAATAATATATTTAAGAATTCACTCAGAGAGGTAATTTTGAATATATGGGAAGGCATCTAGTAGGCACAAAAAAATAAAACACACCACCCAAGTAACTATCACACATATATAACTGCATGAAAATATGAAAAAAACCCCTTGTATGAAGTCAAATCTGTTCTCTAGCAGCACTAAGACACCTCTTTATTAACATATTCTAAAGCTGACTTTTTTCCAAGCATAGAGTGAGGCTGCAGAGGTGCATTGTAAGATAGCCTCAATGAACAGAAATGATCCTAACTAAATGAAGAAAGGGATTAGTAGGTTATGAGTAACAGTAAATAGAAAAAAACCATGAAAGAAAGGCTGTTTTGGAGAAATCTTTTGTCACTTCGAATTTCACTGCCAGCTTCTGTGTGCTTTTGCTGTGAAAAGAAATGCTGTTGTGAATTGGTGGCTTTCACACAATTTTGGCAAGGTTAGGGAACACCAGAAAAGCACAACTAGATTTAGCATTCTTAACATTTTTTTTTTCCCCTTTGAAACATCAATTATTTAGTTAGGTTTTAGCAAAGCTACCTTGTGATTAAACATCACCATTAAAGGCTGGCTCCCAAAGCCTGGCTGAAATTCAGGCTTAACAAGGGATCAAGCCAAAGTAAGCCAAATATTCTAGGTCAATGCAGATCCACGTTCTCCAAGGCTATGCTCCATATGTTTCAGTGCTGCAAGCAGAAAACTAGATAGAGGTGACCATCAAGGACTGCACAACCCTGTTCTTGCAGGCCTGAGGTGCATACATGAAAGGCTTTGTGGTCTCAGTTTCCATTTATTTCATAATAAGTGTTCCATACTCTAAAATAGGACTCAAAATTACAGAGCAACAGGTGTTTTTGAAAACAGAGAGGTTAAATAAATATTCCTGAGCTGCCACCATTGGCAATTGACCCATGTAGACTTGTATGCAGACTGACACTAAGCACTTCTATCTGAAAAGCAACTAGCTGGGATCTTGGGAAGTTAACTTCTTTAATAAATGTCAGAAGAGAAATATGCTTCAATTCTAAAAACATGAGCAGCTGTAGAGATTTCCATGCAGCACCTTTACTAACTTCCACGTGGGATTTCTGTCCTTGCCACACCCACTTCCTCCCTCACATGGTACTCAAGATGCTCAAGTTTTCATCTTCTGACCCATTCAAGCTCTCAGCCATGAGACAGACATTCAGTCTTCATGTTTGCTTTATTCTTGTCCCCTCAAGGCAGTATTACATTACCTTTTCATTTGGTTTGTATTGGGACTCCTTTATTCACTGAACTATTCATTTTGGTGTGAATGGAAAGAATAATCATCCTTCTTCAGGAGAATTTAAGGAGTGCAGAAGAATGCAGACAGACATGGAATAGAAACTGTCTAAATCTGCCATCACCACAGTTCAAGATAGCAGTCCACATTTCTGAAGAGTGCCAAATATCAAACTACAAAAAGAATGATTACTGTCTAGGGCTGAACCTTCATCTGTCTTATAAAGTGATGAAAAAATGGCTATGGAGGGAAAACAGCCCTGATTGCACTGACGTCTCCTGTGATTTTACCAGATGGAAACAGAAAGACAATTCTTTCTTATATTGGTCTACTTAAGAAGTAATTTCTTTGGTTGAGATGACAGCTTTTTAGCAAATGAGGGCTGGAGCTAACCAAGACAAACTGGAGATTTCATCATTTAGATCTTTCAGTGTCTTGCTTGTTTTTCTAGTTGAGAAAAGGAATTTCCAAAAAAGAAGTTTTGAGTTCTAACTAGTTTCTGGGCAAATCCTTGTTCAAAATAAACTGCATACTGACTCCATGTTCACTGAGGCAGTCAGGAAAGCTGCTGATGGATGACTACTCCCCAGCCTTGGAGGATCATTTCAATAGTTTAGTTTAAGGAGGAAAAATCCATACGAACTTCCTCTTGAGAAATACTTTAGGGTAGTAACTGAAAGTAAATACAAGACACAGGTATGTTTCATAAAATAATTAACTTTTTTCCCTAAAAAAACCCCAAACCAAACCAAACACAACCAAACCAAGCAAAGAAACAACAAAAATCAAAACAAACCAAAACCAACCAAAAAAACCCCACGTATCAAATTTTGTACTATCTTCCTGTTCTGATATAATCAGCAATTCATGTACTTGCTTTGAGATAAAAGACTAGCAAACTTATTGGCCCAGGTAGCTTTCTGATCATATATTTGAATGTTCTAAATAGTTAATCAGTAATGTACTTTTGTCTTCTCAATCTATTTCCTAAAATGCTAATTGTAACCAGCAAGTATGCAAGGTCACTCTTCACATTTTTTAGACTCTTCCGATAACATCCATCAACAGACACTCTTGGAGGCAGGAAAATACCCAACAGACTAAGCAGACCTTTGGCTTAAACTGACAGCTATATTTTGTTATGCAGGGCCTCCCATTTAGTCTTTCAAACACAGGAATTATTTTCTCCCTATTTAGCTTTTTGGAGAGAGTAGCTCCAGAATAAACACCTCCAAACCATACAGACACAACCTGTTTGATGAAGCTAAATACTCTTCATATGGACAGGACATCCTTCAATCACTGTGTAGTCATGCTTGGTGATAATGACCAGGAAATCTCAACATTTTTTTCTTTTTTATAATCTAAGACTTCACTGCTCTTAGTATTCAGCTGTGGCTATTCTTTGTCAACCATCAACTACTAGGTTCTGGATAGTGAGCAGACAATTCAGATGGGACCACTTTCTTCCCTGCATTCTATGTGGACAACAGTTTTATCACTGATCATTTAGGTCCTTGAAAACTCATTCAGAAGTCTTTTCTAAGATATCATTAGCAATCTGACTTGCCCTGAGACAGAGACAGCACACAGTGAACACTGCCTCAAAAACATATTTTTCTGAAGATTACTGAAGACAAATAGGACGCAAACCAGACGTTTTTGTTGTCATTTTGTTGTCATGTACTCCATTTAGATCCCAACATTCACCCAGAAGAGGCTAAGATGCTATGAAGTACTAAAAAATGCACAGACTCTGACCACACCACTCAAATCTACTGTTGAAAGTCAATTTATAAAGAAGGCAAGTTAAACAAACTGTCCTGCTGACCAGACTAAGCAGCAAACAATCCTGAGACTTATGGTGAAATACCTCTTTCCTTATTTCATTACCAATACCATCACACACACACAGCCAAGCCACATGGGTGGGAGAATGCATGTTCTAAAGTGGCTTTATAACACAAAATCTTGTGCCCCAGGTGTGGGATTCTAGAAATATTTGAAAGAGAAAATCCTGTTTTACAGGTCTAAATAAAGACTAATTGGACATTTATAAATTATTATAATATAGTTACTACAGATACCATTTACTTTTATAGATGACAGAACCAAAACAGTACCTCCTTGACTCCTTGAATGGAAGAATGCATATTTTAGAAAAAGAGACTGGGTCTTGATTACCAAACTTTTTCCCCCTTTCCACATCCACTACTCGCGCTCTTTTTGGGCAACCCATGAATACATACCGCATGGCTCTCAGTGCACTTTTGTATGCCAATTCAGCATCATGAGGTAGGAGACAGGTGAAAAGATACTTGGCAAATGTGTGCATTGGAACACTGTCTCGATGGATGACTTCACCTAAACCACTATATGGTCCACCTGCAGGAAAGAGAAACAGAATGTCAGTCTTTACAAACTGCAAGACCCCAACTTCTGAACCTTTAGAAGCATTCAGTACACCTTCAGCTAGTAGTAGTATTCAAAGACAGAGCCTGTTGCACAAAAGGTGAAGTTACATTGCTATTTCAGTGAAATAGATAACACATCACATACACACAATGTGTTACAGTTATAGTAAATACCAGGTATTATTTAGGAAAACAAGACAGACTGCAAACTGTATAACACTAAGCACACTGCCAGTGTTTATATGAATGACAGAATGGTTACAGTACTCCATGGGGCTTATTCAGCAAGCCTGGTATGCAAAAGTAGAAAGTCATAATCCTAACTCTGACTGCACACAATTATATTATGCACATCAATACCCATGCATCCTGTTGGTGTGCCAGTGCTTCATCACAAATTCACCAGGAAAAAAAGAATGATGTCCATAGAAAAATGTGTATCTTTAATTGAAATTACATGACCAATCACCACAGCAGCACCTGATCCCTGAAATGTCTCACACTGGCATTTAAATAACCCTTTAGTCTGGATGCAGTCATGACTCAAGTCTCAAGGTCCTGCCCTTGGGTCACAACTGCGTGCAGCTCCACAGGCTGAGGACAGAGTAACTGGAAAGCTGCTCAGTGGAAAAGGACCTGGGAGTGCTGGTGACATGAGCCAGGGTGTTCCCAGGTGGCCAAGAAGGCCAATGGCATCCTGGCCTGGATCAGCAGGACCAGGGCAGGGATTGTCCCCCTGCACTGGGCACTGGTGAGGCCACACCTCGAGTGCTGTGTCCAGTTCTGGGCCCTCAGTGCAAGAAAGACACTGAGGGGCTGGAGTGAGTCCAGAGAAGGGCAAGGGAGCTGGGGCAGGGTCTGGAGCACAAGTCCTGTGAGGAGCAGCTGAGGGAGCTGGGGGTGTTTAGCCTGGAGAAAAGGAGGCTCAGGGGAGACCTTACCACTCTCTACAGCTGCCGGAAAAGCCCTAGGCAACCAGAAACAGATGAATGGAAATGGCTTCAAATTGTGCCAGGCAAGGGTTAGACTGGATATTAGGAAAACCTCTTAACTGAAAGGGTGGTCAGGCATCGGAATAGGCTGCCCAGGGCAGTGATGGAATCACCATCATTGAAAGTGTTCAAATTAAGTGTGGATGTGTCACTTAGGGACATGGTTTACTGGTGAATACAGTGATGGCTGGCTTAATGGCTGGACTCAATGGTATTATTAGTCTTTTCCAGCCTGAACAATTCTGTGATGATGAACACAAGGTCAGATCATGAACCAAAGCTGGCTGTTAGTCCGGTATACCCACATGATTTTAAAAATTCTATTTTATTTATGTGAAAACTATTCCTATTATTGGGGCAATGGATTTTTCTCTCTCAGTAAGGTGTAGATTTCAACTTGGTAACAGCAGCATCACGACAGACAACAACAGAGTTAAATGCAACTATTTACTTGCTGAGTTTCAAATGTTCACAGTGCATATGAATCCTATTTCTACATTTTTCCTGCACGCTTAAGACTGTTATTTCTATTAATAGGAAAATCGTGTAGAACAGTTTTCTGACTTCAGTGACAAGAGGTTCGGGCATTAAATGCTGCAAGATACAGAATAAGAATCTTGTCTTAAACATTACTGGACAATTATTGCACAGATAGCACTCAGCAGTCCCAGAAGCTACTAGTACTTCTACTAAGACCACCCCATCATACTTGAAAGAATGGCTGGATGGATGGCCAGCTGTGTGAGTTCACTTCTCTTTCAGAAACGTTTTTGACTGCTGCCTTAGCACAACATGCAAAGATAGAAATCACTAGGCATGAAAAAATTCTGAGCTCCATAGGTGGCATTTCTAAAGACGAGGGCTGATTGCAAAGGAAATGTCAACAAAGATTTAGGAGGTGACAGCGTATCTCATAACCATTTAAAATGAGGTTGAAAGCCATTCAAATCTAGCTGGCATTGCTTGAATGAAAGAAGCCATTTCATGTATGTTTGCCAGTTGGTGGTCCAGTTAGAAACTCAGTCAGGACACAAAGAACACATGACAAAGCATTTATATGAAAATATATTCTGCCATTAACTTAGCAATCAAGCAAAAAATCAGAACAGTTCTTGCAAAACAGTCTTATGTTCTGCTTTCCCACACACTCAAATGGTAGCTACACACAGCATGCATTAATCTGCATTAACAGCATAGAAATCAGCTTAATATTGGATTAAGTTTTCTTTATTGTATCCACCGAATTTCAACTAAAACTCACAACTGGTATGACTAGCACCTTAAATCACTGCACAGCTTTTCCTCCACGTAAACTGGCAGTTTCTGCCTAACATGGAGTAAACTGAAACTACTGTAGGAAAGCCAGATTTCTCATCACACACTAATGCAAGACAACTGCTGCACATTGCTCACAATGGCAATTTTTAAGGCATTTTTACTAGAAGACTTCCTGCTATGATCAATTCTTTACTACTCGAAGAAAACTGAAGGAGAATTTCAAAGTTGTAAACTAAATTATCAGAAAGAATGTCAGAGAAATCCTGCCTTTTTCTCATAAAGCATCCTTACCAGTAAACAGATGAAGCAAACTGATTTTATAATGCAGAGCAATCCTGCATGTAAACAGCTAGATCGAGACAGTAGCTTTTCTTGTCCAAAGGCCATAAAGCAGCAGTACAGACACACCATGACTGAAACTTTCCCTATGTTGCAGCTTCTCTGCAGTTTCAAATCTAGGCAAAAACAGTGACTTAAAGCTGAGAGCCCTAAGCAACATATTGTACCTCTTCCATAAAAGGCAAAGTTTTAAAAGACTAATATGTCACAAAAATAGAGCAGTTGTGTAACAGTCTCTCAACTTACCTAGGGCAGTACCACACTCCCCTTCAAGCCATGTCCATGCACTCAAAACCTGGATTATGCCTTTGGCTAATTTTTTCCCCAGAAGTTTTTTCTTCCATTCAAAAACCAGAAAGACAACCCATGACATCACTCTCTGAACATGATGCTTAAGCGCTACACGTTAAGGCTTTTGAAAAGTTAAGTCAAAAGTACGCGCTTCCACGTACAGATTTTACTTCAACACTGCCTAATTCCAAAATACAAACTGTGTGTCATGGTCATAACTTAGGCACAAGGCCAGACCCGAAGTCCCAATATTTGACCAAATATTTTAATTTCCACCTATGACATAAACTTCACTTGGGCACAGTGGTCAAAATCTTCATACATTTATAAAGCTGCCAGTATACATTCTCTTGCAGAATACAAGGAATACTTAGAATTTTGGTATCTGGGAACTGTTGATAACTGATATCTGTATTATATAATAGTTAGCCTGAAGCGTATCATCAGGTTATTGGGATTATGACATGTAACAAATGTAAAGAACGAAGTGTATTCAAAATTAAAACAAAAGGTTTATAGGTCAGTATATGCCTTATCTATATAGTCATGTGATATCTAAAGTACGTCAATTTTCGTAAGAGACTTGATAAAAACTTTCATGGAGTTTTAAGCAAAAAACCCATCTGAAGCATGTAAGGCAGTTTCTACAGGAACATTAGTTCTGTGTACTTGTGTAAGTGAAGATAGTTTAGAAAAGCAGTTAGCATCTATATTCAGCTACCTTCTAATAGGAAGACTGCTTGTTTTCGAAAAATCTTCACCAGAGTATCATCCAATTCAATTTCTTGTAGCTTAGAAATGAGCTGCTCCTCATTTCGACAAACCTTCTCTTGTGCATACAAGCCATCTGGCATTATTCGCTGCTGCCCCAGCCCTATCAGTGCTACTTCCACAGCCAGCGTTAAGTAAGATTCCCCTTCTTCCAAGAACTTGTGTGCAGGCAGGTGCTGGTACTCCAGAGATTTACATTGCCCCAGGTTCTCTGTAAGGGATGACACAGAAAGCAAAACACATCAGCAAACCATTTTAACCCACAATCTGCCTACAATGCCACACACGCAAAAGCTTCCCCTGTTAGTATTAATATTTTAAAATTATTTAAATTTAATAGTCTCAAGTCTCAAAATACAACACTCCAAACTAAAATACGTCATCTGTTTCCTCATAGCAGAATTACACAAAAAGAATTTGGTTTTAAATAATCCACTCAAGTAAAAATAAAAGTTTTCATTTTTAAACTGCACAATTTTAAAAAAGGCAGTTCCTCCCGCTTTGCGTTAATGAGGCCAGAATTGCAAGATCCATTCCAATTTCTTTCCCTACCCATTTCTGTATTTCCTTAAAGCCTTGATATGCAAGAGGAAGGGAAAAGTGCTTTTACACCTACGTAGATGTCAGTTGAAGCTATTAGAATTGTGCAAATGCAATATGCCTGGGAATGCCACACCTTCAATATATGCTGTTTGCTAGCATTCTTTTCAGGCTTTTAATTTGTTACACTTGTGTTTATGATAAAAATGCATATTGCTAACATTAGAAGTCCTACTTTTAGTAACAATTACAAGCAAATCCCACACAGGCGAAGCCATAAACTGCCTTGAAGAGTGCTACCAATTCATTTGGCACTTCCACAGACACAACATATGACAAAATGCTATTTCAGCTTGTAGCATTTTACAGTCCAATTTGGGAACAAAAAGTTGTAATTGTCAGATGTAAGGAGATGGGCAACTGCAACAAATGGAAAGGCTGAATGCACTTGGAAGATCACATATGTGTGTACAAAAGGAAGCTACTTTTCAGCACACAATATTTTTACTTTGTGGGGTTGTTTTGGTTTCTTAGTAACAGCATAGAATCTGATTTCCAAATTTTTTAATTGAAAGTTTTTCCAGAACTGATGGATAAGAGAGTAGAAATTTATTGAAGAAAAACTAATTGAATAAAAGGAGTTTTGAGGCAAAGCCCCAAGAAGATTGTGGATGTGTATATAAAAGAAGTTCAGGTAAAGTAATGAATCCAGTTTCTGTCCACACTAGTGGTGTTAAGAAGCTACCCCAAAGGTGGAAAGAGACTAAGGAATTAATCAGTTAAAATCCTGGGGAGCAAATACTGAAATGGAAACAGCTGTACATATGACTATCCCTATCCTAAATCATGTATTGATACAGCAACACTACTTTCCAACTCCTACCATTTACAGACTATGTGTGTTAGCTATTTCAAGTGTTTTGTCATTGTTTTGGAGTATGATGTACACTGCAGCTAAGAAACTCAGTAACATCCAGGGCTGTATTTAGGAGTGTTGCCAGCAGGTCGGGGGAGGTGATCTTGCCCATCTGCTCAGTACTAGTGAGCCCACATCTGGAGTGCTGTGTCCAGCTGTGGGTTCCCCAGCACATGGGCATGCTCTAGGAGATCCACTGTGGGGACACAAAGATGATTAAGGGATTGCAGCATCTCTCATATAATCAGACTGAGAGAGGTGGGATTATTTAGCCTGGAAAAGAGAGGGCTCAGGAGGATCTTACCAAAATGTATAAATATCTGATGGGAGAATGTAAAGAAGACAGTGCCAGACTCTTCTCAGTGGTATCCTGTGACAGGACAAGAGGCAATGGGCACAAACTGAAATACAGGAAATTCCATCTGAGCATAAGAAAACACTTTTAAACTATGAGGGTGGTTGAACACTGCAGGAGGTTGCCCTGGAAGTTTGTGTAGTCTTCATACTTGAAGTTATTCGAAACCCAAATGGACACAGACCTGAGCAATGTGCTGCTCTAGGTGACCCTGCTACAAGCAGGCCAAATGGACTAGATGATCCCCAGAGGTGCCTTCCAAACTTAAAAAAATTGTAATCCTGTGATTTCCTGCAATTTCTCAGAAAGAGGACAGTGCGATGTATGTGGAGAAGACTGCTGCTATGAAGTCATATTGGGTTTTATTTCAAACATGAATATGGATTGTCTTCAAGAATAAGTAACTGGTAACTTTTAACTGCTTTCTTAGTTTAAACATTTTCTCCCCCTTGTGTTTTCCTAAGGTATGCAAATGTTAGTTCTTACACTACAGAAACAGTGACTTTGAAACTGATTCAAAAAGGCAAGACAGAAGAATACCTCCAGTAAATGAAGAAGTGTACCAGACTGCTGCATTTTCTTGGTCTTACCCGTGAAATCGGAGAATCCATGGAAGCTGTCATCATCCACCCTGCAGGCTTCCATCAGGCTACCAAAAAGGGTGCCAATAGGGTCCAAAGGGTGTCCCACCCAGCCTTCAAGATTCGTTATTGAGGTTACTCCCCTGTGGAGAAGTTCTATGGCAAAAAAACATACAGAGGAGGGAGGGAGGGAAAGAGAACTCATGTAAGCCCATCAAAACAATTACGCAAGTAAAACTGCTTAAAATGCCCTCAGTACAGAATTCAAAGTGTTTCCAGTAGCTTCTGCATAGAAAGAGAAAATAGTATCATTCAGGGTGAATTCACTGTCCTTGGTGAATATGTAAATGAGGAATAAGAAAAGAGAAAGAATGGAAGCCAAACTTTTTGAGCACTAGCCAAGGTGTATTATGGGTCAAAAATTTCAATGGCAATGTCTTTTGAAATCTCTTCCTTGATACTACTAGACCTCTTCTGAAAATGTCTGCTTGAAGAATTACAACAAAGACTTTTTTGGTAAAATGTTTACAAAAATTTCCTCACTCAGAAAGACACAGCACCCTTTTTACATTTTTAAGTTAATCTGATGGAACTGAAATAAATGAAAATATTCTAAAATATGTTCCAATTTCATAAATTATGAGCTTATCTGGCACCTCTCTCTCTCTCTGCACTAAACTCAGGATGACGGTTACTTAGAAAAGAAACAGAATCAAATGTTTAAATGAGGTATACAAGAAAAACTTGTCTTTTAATAGGATCAAGTGTATTTTTGGTCATTTAAGATTTTAGTCCACAAATACTTCTATCAATATTTTTCTGTAGCCCTTACCCATTACTTTGTTAGAACACAGAAAAAATATTAAGTGCAATGAATTGGATTATGTGTGATTATGATAACAGGTATTAGTGATTCCCCAAATCCACGTCATATGGCAACAACTCCCCTTTGACACTCCCAGCTTTCTTCCTCCTAGACATACAGACACAAGTAAACTAAGAGACATCAGATGCATTACTGACGACCCTTTAAAAACTGCATACAAGCCATTACGGCTGCTCAGCTTCTCTGCCTGTCACACATTAACTTGTACCTCCCTCCACTCCTGCTTGTTCACAAAGCCTCATATATCTGAGTAACCATATGCATTAAACTTTTAAGTCTTGCTTCCTCCTGTTTAGATGTGCGGGGCTACAAAATGAAACACAGTAACACTGTCAGGATGGTAGAGGTTTTTTAAAAGAATCCATTGGTATGTAATATGAAAAAACCCAAGTAAATAATTGCATTTCTAACCAATAGCACATAAGAAAGACAACAGGCAGAAGTAAGGAGTATTAACAAGAAGGATTCATCAGGGTGACTTCTTACTGATTCACGTTGTTCTCTTTATTCTGTTGTGCCTACTTATGAGCTTCTCTTGTGTCATGCCAACCAAAGGCTTCAATCCTCTCGTCAGAGACATTTAACTTAAAATCACACAAGTGGCTCCATGGACATCAGATCAGTCACATGAATAAAAGCTAAGCAGAAGCATGGGGTGTTTGCTGAACGAAAGCCTAAAGCTGGGCTGTAGCTGCAGTTTCCCTCTGGTTATAGACACCAGAATACCTTACAGTATGAAAAGAGTCTTTTAAAAATTCCCCATGAGATAAAAAAATTAAAAAAGGAGTGACAACACAGAAACAACAAACTACTTTGTTTCAGGGCAGGATGGATCGTATTTCATGCACTCTTTTTAAATGATAATAGAATATTAGGTGATAGCTACAGAAACTGCTCACAAGGAAAGGAATTTAACAGCAGTACGGAATGTCTACATGCTGCACTAGCAACTGGGAATGAAAAGGAGCACTATTACAACCAGCACACTTGCAAGAGACTCCTCACACCTGCCGGCCTACGAACACACACACTGACACAGCAACCTCCCTTCTTAACAACAATCTTCAAAAAAACCACTTACTCCTTTTTTCTGTGGGAAAAAATACAGAGGAACATAGGAACTGCAGCTAAATTTTTTTAAACTAGGTGCATATCTTGTCTTCTAAATGCTCATTTCTGGGAAAACATCTGAACACATACTTGAAAAATTTACACATATGATTTCAGACTGGTATTTTTGACTACAATGCATGAGGATACAAACAAAAGATCTAAAATAAAATTTGAATGAAAGGATTAGTGTCGCAGCTGAGAAAGTAATTCCAGTTTTTCCACATGCACTCTTCTACCACAAAGCCACCCCCTTCTTCCACTGCCTCTTCAAACTACAAAGGTTCAGAACAGAATTATTTTGAGTTGCAAGCATCACATGCCATAGAAACTGTATCTGAAGCAGAACACCCCTTCAAAAAAAACAATGGTAGTGCTCAGTGGAATACCTCAAAATATTTTATAAAAAACAGCATTAAAAAAACCCAAACAAAACAAAAAAAAACTCCAGGCAATCAAACAACCCAAAAAATCCCCACACAAAAACTCAATCCCCCTCTATTCAGAGAAACTAAAATTTTAAGCATTTTAAGAGCTTCTCTCGGAATGCACTGCCAAATTTGATGAATTTTTGTAGTTGAGACTTTGCCTCATTGTTAGTCTCCACTTCAGGCTTACACCTCAGAATATAAAGCTCAGCAAAATCATAGATCAGAGAAAAAAATTAAACACCTGACATGCCAAATGCAAAGTTCTGTCCAAAAACCTATAAACAGGGTGACTATTTTCATTGTGTAACTAAAACCTCTGACTGGAATAAAGGCCCTATCATGCCATGTATATTGGAGAAGGCTGATAAGAGCCCTGCACAGCTCACAACACAGTTTACAGAAAACCTCTGACATCCAGAATGTGACATTACCACTGTCCAGACTGAAGAGTTAGAAGTCATCTCTTTCACTTTAGTTTCAAAACCAGTTTCCTCATGCGAACTTCCTATTGTTACTGTCAACTTGCACACCCTTTGCCCTCCTCTTCCTCACATTTACCTTTCTTCTGAGCCCGGAACATTTCCAGCTGTTTCTGCTGCTGCCTCCTTAGTGTATTAACAATAGCTATTGCTAGCCTCAGTGCTTCTTGTGGGTATCCATGAGATCGTAACGCATCCACCCTCGCACAGGCTGTAGGAACATGTTCTAAAACAGAAAAAATAACTGAAGAATAGCAATGCCTCCATAAATGCAATGGCCTGTTTTGCTAGGTTACTCCAAAGGGCTTTTTTGTTTCAATTTTTTGTGTTTTGTTTTGTTTTTAAAACTATGCAAGAGAGACTTAAAGGACTACTTCTGAGCCAATATTTCAAGGGAGCCTCTGTTCTTTTTGCCAGGCTTTTCATTCATCTCCCCACTACCTCCCCCCTCAAAATAATGCCACAGAAAGTGAACAAAGCACCAAGTCATGGAAACATCTTTCCGGTTTAGCCACTTACCATGCCAGAGGGGCCACCCCTGAGAGTCAAAGAGCAAGTTTTCAGTGTCGTCATGGTAACAGTAGTTGGTGTATAGGTCACTGCTGATAATGTGCTGTAAGTGGCTGTCCTGCCAGTGCAGATCACATGCCTCAATGGCTCGAGTAAACACTGTCCGATGTGGCCTGTTCGATGAATCTGTCATTTTCACAGGTTTAGAAAGCTGCATCAGCTTTTACTCATTCATACATGAATCAGTCATTCACAGTATGCCTGTCTTCTGCCTATTCACCAACCCCCAGCCGATGGCAGTCTGCCTTGCCCCCTCTCCACCAAGCAGCCCACAGATGATATTTCACATCCTATTATTACCCAAGAGCTCAGACAAAGTGTGTGCCATTCATTTTGCATTCAGAGAGAGATCTAGAAACCAGCAGACAGGACTCTGCTCAGAGAGCTGCTAGAGGTGAAGAACATTCAATAGCATATGGCACTCAAGCATCCCCAGTGTCCCTCCTTAGATCCACAACTGTCAGAATGAAGGAGGGATAAACTGTATAAAACATTTGTCGTTTTTCTTTCTGAGAAGTGACATGAACTTTGAGCACCTGAATAACTTTGCTGGTCAGGAACATAAACAAATACTGTTAATAAAGTGAGGTTCTGAAGCCATGGCATGACATAATCCTCACTGGACATCTTCCTATGGCAAAATTTCTCTAGTGACATGGCACGACATCTGTCAATGTTCAGAAGCCACGTCAGAGTTATCAACAGCCTGCCCAGGCTGGTCTGAACATGATGAGCAAGAAAAATACCTCTGTAAGGGGTCATCCGCTGAAAGAACTTATCTTCCTGGCTAGCTGTGAAATTTAATAATCAAGCAAGTTTTTTCCTTCACAGGTGATTTTCCAAGAAGATGAAACAACAAAAAACCCAACTAAGTGCTGGATAACTGACACCAACTGACACCTACCAAGAAATTTAGTTTTAACTTTATTGCAACTGTATGCAATATGTATCATTACTGACGGTTTGAGGACTATGTGCAGTTTGACCTGCAAAAATATCCTGTGCTTTGCCTAGCTATTAGCAGTCATTGTTGTTTAATGAGGACTGTACAAAGCTCCTGTCAGATTTGATAATCACATTTCAGATTAGAAAGCATGATATCAAGTACAAAAAGGCACGTCCTCCAAGTCAGCAGCATTGCAGCTGCACCCTCCACAGACCTAGTAATGCAGACGGCACATACAGAGCACACCCTACAGACAGATCCTTTAGTTTCTCACATACAAGTTTAATGTAGTTTAAACAGATCCCTCTTTAAACAGCTATCAAGGCTTTGTAATTGCAAACAAAATAAAAACCCCAATAGCAAAAGGAATACTAGATTATAGTCAAAGAAACAATGGGCTTTTACATGACATACTTCAAGGACATCCAATTTTCATGCAACAATATTTAGAAGCACCAAGTAAAGAGTTAGAAGACCTAACAAAATACAAATTACCTGCTCTGAAAATGTTACAGCCTCAGTATAATAAAAAAACCACCTATTTGTTCTTCTGCAAAGATACTATTAGTACAACAGATTTTGGCTGGAAAGTCTTCAACAAGAAAGTCACTTGTCCCAGGAAAAGTCTGCTGAATTCTGCGAGGCTAGAGTGTGTAAGATAGAACTTACATGTTGCAGTCAGTCCATACATTTAGGCTCACCTTGGTTAGCATTTGCACCCTGAGGCAAAGCATTGGTTAAATTGGGCAGCTCGTTTCCATGGTTTCCATCTTCCAAGGGACAAACATCCACACTGTTCCATTTTTTCAGCTGTTTTAGCCAACTGGACTTCTGCTCCAACTTGCAGTGGGGATTTAAGACTATACACATCCACAGAGCACCTGATTTTAAAAAAATTGCTAAATTATGTTTTCTATTAAAAATGCAGCAGCCAATGACTAATTGCAAACTTCTACAGCATATGCTTTTTCTCCGCCCAAAGGCTACACTGCTTGCTTCCCAGCTATGCTTAACAGCACGCAGACTGAATTCCTGAAACAGGCACTTGGGGCTGGCGTGGCCAATCTGAAGCAGCTGAAAGATGGTGCCAAGCCAGCCTTCTCAATTAAAAGGAATTAGTAAGTGTTTGGTATTAGAAATCCAGAGTTCCCAGTGTATGGCTCATCAGACAGGAACATCAGTCAAAGACAAAAAAGAATTCACATAAAGTTACAGAAGTTACATTAACCAAGTTTTTCTTTTTATTCTTGTATCAGAAGTGAATGCTGTTTTATATTAATGAGAACTATGTATCTTTCAGCTTCACATTGAGGGAACCAAAGATGTACATTAGTAAGACATACATTTTGTAAACATATACTTTCACACTCAGAATCCATCAGAAGTACTCTTGTAACTAATTCCCAAACACATCTGGATCTCAGATAACCAGTACACAATAGAGTTTTGTGCAATGTGATAGGAATAAGACATTTTTACGGCAATTACTTCAGTAATCCGGTTACTCTAGAAAAATTGTTTTACATTTTCTGTTTAGGGAGTTCTAAGGGAAGGCTAATTTGTGCTGACATATCACACATACCACCACTTTGGAAACTGCTCCCTGAGACTATATAGCACAGCAGGCATAAATGCATCTGTGTGTCTAGTAGCAATTTTCAAATGGAAAGGTTTTTCTCTAAATCAGCTGTCCCATCACCAGCCTGAACTTTGACAAAAGCATGAAGACATCTGAAAGTACTGTTTAGCAACAGTTCATTTGCTCATTAAGACATGCCTTATACACTGAAAGAGATCACGAGAATATGCTTAGACTACACAGTGCTCATGACAGGTTGGAAAAAAACCCCCAAAGAATAAAAATGCAGCTGGTTCTTCTGTGATCATAAAAGTCTCACATTCTCGGATTCTTTTGCTAACTAAAAATGCAAAACTGATACCCAGTGCACAGGGCATCACATCACATTAATTCCTAAAGTAACCTAGGTAGGACACAGCACAGAGGCCAATGGAAACACAGCATGATTTTTATGGTTAAGTCTCCTGCTATTCAAAACTAGTATGTTAGGGGAAGCAATATAAAAAAAAAATCTGAAAACCAAAACAAAATATGGTATTACTATTCAGAACACCAGAGAGACACTGAACTACTGCAGTTTATTACTGCACAGTAGATTGAGTACAGCAAGTGTTCTGGGTTCAGGAAGTGTCTGAAACTTGCCATGGGGGTGAATAAGGCCAATACAACTTTTAGAAACTTCTCTTAAAACCAAATCATATTATTTTCTTTAGACACACTTGCCAGCACACTTCACTCTCCAAAAGGAGTCAAATTACAACTGGTTCTTATTATTAAGCATCAATAATTCAGTACTGCCCAAGACAGAATAACTACATTTCTTGCAATCTGCAAAACAAAACACAAGATGCAGCACATTGGAAAGCCTTGGAGAACAGTTGTGGGCTTGCTTATTTATTTTCAAAATCAAGTATCACTTGAAGGCATTACACTGTACCTCTCAGAATGTAACAAAATAAAACCCCCAAAACCAAAACAAACAAAAAAAATAACCCCAAACACAAAAACCCAAACCCCAAACAAACCAAAAACAAACCAGAAAACCAACCAACAAAAAACCACCCAAAACAAAACCAAAAACACCCAAAAAACCCCAACAACCCACCAATGTAATACTTTGTAGCCAAATTCCTAGTGTTTTCAGACTGAAGCAAAAGCAAAGTAGAATATCTTAAATCCATTTGGTAAGTATTTCAACCATCCATCAAGGCAGAACACACACTACTCTGTTGCACCATGCCCCTACAGACTAAGTAGACTTTTTTTTTCCTCCACATCTGAGAAACACCACTAGAGGCAAGAGAATTTGCCAGCCTCTTAAGGAAGCTCCACAACATATGTGGTACATCTATGAGGCAGAAGAGGGCAAAGATAACCCAAAGTACCAAAATCCTTTAAAAACATCTGTGGTTTCATGTAGGAAGCTATGTGAAGGCTAACTACATTGTTAGCAGTCGTTCTCTCTGAAACTCAGGCAATTTTCATGTAAAGAACAAGTGAATTTCCAATAACCTCCTCATAAACCACTTAAAATTTCGATAGAACCCACAACTGCACCCTGCTCCCTATGACTTCAGAGAACGCTGCATGCACATCTGAGATCTCAAACAGCTTTGATGGCTGCTGATTCCCTGCAGGAAGAGAAGTGTGAGACAAAACTCCTCCACCAGAAGAAGAAAAGGGAACAGAAAGAGCTCCTGTAGTGCTACAAAGCCTACCGTCTGGAAGAAGGATACATAATGCCAATGACCCCACACTCTTCAATCTATTTGGATTTCTAGGTCTTTTTGGTTAGTTTGGGTTTTAGTGAGGGGTTTTTTTTGGTGGGTTTTTTTGGGGGGAGTGTAATTTTTTTCCTTCTCCCCTCTCTCCCTTCTTGCCCCAAGTGTGTGTATTTACCTCTATTCATATTTCTTCCAACTTCTGCTCCCTGAACACTTTCCCCCTCCTCTGACATCTGCTCCGTTCTGGCTATTTCAATTCACTGATTCCTGCCCTGCTCCCTGTGCTGAAAAGTTTGAGGAAAATGTTCACTTGTGCCCAGACTTCATCACAAATGGCAGGAGCCTGGAGGATATTCTTATTTCACTCTGATGCTGCTCAGTGGAAGCATTCTCATGCTCTTAAATGTCACCACCAACCTGAAGGCCTACCCTAGTCTCAAACAAGACAGTCTCTATTTCTGTCTGATAGCTCCCATTTGGGGAAACTGCTGATTATATTTACCCTTGACTCTAGATAAGGCCTATAGAAAAAATGAAGGACAGGTACTCATAATTTGCAAGAAATGTATCAGAATCAATTTCCAGTGACTTCAGCCTAGAAACTGCTGTTGGCAACAGTTTACGCTCCAAAGAAGTTGGAATACATTGTAAAATACATTCCTAGCATTCTTAAGTTTACATGTCACCAATGCAAACTACAATATGAACAAAAGTCTCATTAAATAATAATTTTTTTAAAAGAGACACCAAAACCCCAGAGAAAGTATTTGTGTTTACGGACTGATTTTTTCTCTACCATAGCTCTCTCTCATTCCTATCTCCTTTTCCCCAGATTTCTTTCTATACTGGTTCTCAGCAGGCTGACACATCTTCCCACTACCCCAAATTGCATGCTACTGGAACACAACAGAAGTTCTTGTTTAAATCCCTGGACTCTAAACTATGTCTTTCCAATACAAAACTATTCACAGCACAGTGGTAAAACAACCACAATTCAATATACAAGAAGTTTTCTCCAGAAAACAATTTGAAAATATGACATGTTGCAACTGCAATTTGATAGTAATTTCACAAGGGAAAGGGTATTAGAGCTGTCACTCTGCAGTGAGGAATTGCCTATTTTGATTCAACACTAATTTCTTGACCTGAAAAAAGGCAGCTTTGCCAAAACAGACCTTTGGTTCAGACAGATCTCCTTTTGAAAATGCGTTAATTATCATTCACCTTTAGTGTTCATCACACCACCAAAAAAAGAAAAGAAATTACATGCAGGCCTTCCTTGTACATACAAGGGACTATCAGTACTTTTATGTTTCTCTGGAGACATCCCTACCTTTGAATTTATGGGGTAGAGAGAGACAGCATGCATTTACATTGATCAGGATTTAAATACGCAAACTGAAAGACATTAAGAGCATTAAGTCACTGTAATAGTAGATGTAGTACAGAACAGTAGGGTAACTACACATCCTGTGCACACATACATCCATGAAGCTAAAGGAAGTGCAAGGGATGTGAATAGACTCTCACAAGAGATTAAGCATCACTCATTTTTCATAAACCCCATTATATTTTATTCTTGCCCCAGTAAATGGGAAGGTGGTAATTTTAGGGGGGTCCTAGGACACTGATCATTATTGAGGACTCAGCATACAGTTCTGTTCATCTGTTTGATTACACTCTGCTTTTCCTAAAAACATTATGCTATCTTGTCAGGGCTGCTGTACAGCTGAGCTTGGGTCAGTGTTTCCTCATTCACAACACCTGTGTAATCAATGGCTAAGACTTGGCCTTTGCTTTGAAATTTTACATTTCATATACTTCAGACCAAATAGTGCATTTACAAAATTAAAATATTCAAGAAACAGGTGCTGTAACATTCCTTTACCTTTTCCATTAATGCACAACTTTATCTTAAAAAGTAAGCTACAGGAGTAGAATTTGACCATTTCAAAGAAAATGGAGCCAGGTAGTCATGATCATTCCCTTTGCCCGACAGACAAAACAGCTTCAGCACGTGTGGCACACTTGCCACTGTGACACACTTGGGACTAATCAATTCTATTACAAAAGCATAATCTTCCAGCATTGAAAGTGCCAGAAGAAAAACAATACTAGCAGACAAAACCTATGAACGCTTTGAAGTACAAGTGTCAGCAAAGGAGTTTGAAGTGGTTTACATCTGTATTTTAAACACATACCCACTTTAACTGGGACAGCCACTTGGAAACCTCAAAGAAGGTACTGTGTGGTGTTTTTTGCTTCTGAATGAGAAGGACATGTGCCTTCAGAATAACTGGCAAAGCCACTGCCCTTCTCCAGGCATGGAGAGATATCCACCAGAACAAAGCATAATCACAAGTCCCACTGCAGACTGCTCCAATTAAACAGTTGCTTTTATAGAACAGTAAAGATAGGAAAAGTGCTTCAGGACTGTTCCCTCTCCAATTAGAACATCAAGGAAAACTACTCTCAGCACTCAGTTGCACCCAAGTCGCAATTTTATTCACAAAAATTCCTTAATGCATTCTGGTTTCAATGTTTAGCATTCAGAAGGAAGGTCTTCTTTGGGTGCTGTGTTTATTGGAGAATAGTGTTTCATTTTGCTCTAATTCATTCTGTTTCTGAATTAAACTTTGATGTATTGGTCTTGACAAGTGCTTCATGCTGATTGTATTGGGTATGATAGCATAATCACTCCCCATGCATTTCACACTAGCTGGCTGATTAATGCAATAGATTACCTGCAGCACCAATGGCATGAGGGAATCACTGCCCTTCTGCAGGCTAACCTCCAAGCATGCATTTCAGAGAAGGGAAGTGTAAAACAGAGAGAAAATAAAATGCCCAATTCCTTAAGTTTCCCTTTCTTGCTGCCTGCTGCTGCTATAAGGATTAAGGGCACATGTGTGTTTGGCTGAAACAGGTATTTACATCTTGAGATTCTATTCTAAGCTATCAGCAACCACATGGTCTGATTTCTGTGTCAAGTAACTACAAACCTCTGCTTTTTTTTTTCTATGTTTTCAGCTTTTAGCACAATGGAATAAGGCACTAACCACACATTTCTGACATTTTGCATGAGCCTGTTGTTCTGGGTTATGACCTCTCAAGTATGTTTTAAAAATTCCTGCATCTTTGCAGACACTCTGCCATTTGACCAAAGGCTTTCAAAGGTTTTCAAAGAACAGGAATTTGCTTGAAAGGTGCAGTTTACAGTATGTCAGTGGACTATGATCTCCCCAAGAGAACATTAAGGATCAGTCACATATTCATTAGATACCACTCTATGCATCTCTAGTACTCTACAGTACTGTAGCAAGTAGCAAGACAGGGGGCTACTAGTCTACAAAGCTAAAGGAAAGTATAAAGAACCTGCAAATGAACTTCACTGATTAATTTCCCTCATATTTAGAAAATTATTTAATCATTTGTTTACAATCAATCAACTGAAGGCAAAAGCACTGCTAATACTAACATATATACTAAAAAAATATAACTAGTACTAACAAAATATAACTAATACTAACAAAAATAGTCCTTTATCCTAATATAAGTCTTCACAATTTTAACTAGTTGCCAATATTTACAGCTAGGTGGTGAACACAAAGTATGCTCCTGATCAAAATTTTTATCAGATATTTTACCAATTAATTTATCTAGCAATATACTCTCAGTAATAACAGTCTCTCTTCAGAGACTTCAGGAATTTTCAGAAGGAAAGTTGAATGTAAGTATAACTATAAATGCATTAAGCTACTTCCACATAAATTTATCCTTGAGATGAATGAATTCTTCTCATAGTGAATTCTTTTAGGAAGAGGCAAAACAGGAGATGTCTGTCCAACAAAACAAGCTACTAATAAAACAGAGAGATGAAAATATTTCTCCTTCACAGGGGGATGAAAATACCTCTCCTTTACATAAAAAAAAAACCCAACAAAACGAACAAAAAAAAACAACAAAAAAAAAA
>VZSE01015372.1:260814-337836 GCA_013398275.1 Promerops cafer | reverse complement strand
AAAAAAAAAAAAAAAAAAAAAAAAAACAAACCAAAAAAACCCCACCAAAAAACTAAAAATGGAGCAAGTGCAAACACTCCCTTGCACACTGGGAATTACAATTGCCACAACTATTCTCAGAGAACGTAAATAACACACTGTAACTGACCAAAGGAATACATTCTGATTGTTTACTTTGTATTCCTTCCTACACTTTTGTTTCCCAAGTCACTTTTATCTTCCAGTCCAAACTTGATTGCTGAGTTTTTACAAAAAGAGAATACTTCAATTACAACTTCTAATACAAGAATCTAGCACAGCGCCTGGATAGACAGTTTACTGACTACTTACTATAATGCAAAATTCTAAGGTTATTTCTAGTTTTTAGTTAAATTTCTCCAGCTCCATTACAATTTTCAGCTACCTTTTCTGGGTTTAGAAGAACTGTCTTCCCTATAAAATTCTTAGTCTATGTAATAGATAAATTATAAAGGATTTCCTTTGTCTTGATTTGACACACCCAAGTGGATTGATATTCTTGCAGCTTTCACTTCCAATTTTTGATGTTTTTTTCCAGTATTCATTCAAGACAAAAAAAAAGGAAAATAGTGCAAGGTTAGATGGCTGAACCACAGGTAAAGCTCAGAAATTAGTGAAGACTCAGTAATTCCTCCCCATGAATCTATCACTTCTCTCTAGCTCTGGTATTTACTAGAACTGGCATTGGAAAATTGAATGGCAGCCTAATGTTACTGAAGTATGAAAAATAACACTAGGAAAAAATAACACTAAGTATAAGCTTGGCTTACAGTAAAACTCTGTCCTTAATCTTTGCAGACATCATTCCACAGTTACGGCTGCAACTAACCAGCTTCAATACACAACAATTTTTAGGACATTTATAAGTAAACCAGTGCAACATCACAGGAATA
Organism: Promerops cafer; assembly: GCA_013398275.1. NCBI lineage: Eukaryota > Metazoa > Chordata > Aves > Passeriformes > Nectariniidae > Promerops > Promerops cafer. The sequence continues at coordinate 336,925 of VZSE01015372.1, read as the reverse complement.
AAAACAACTATTGCTTTAATGTGGGTACTTACAAAAAATCTGAAGTACTTTCCATCCAACTTAACAGAATGGAAATGCAACTTTCTGTATTGCATTAAAAATAAACCCCTCAGGCTATGCTTATACACTAAAGGTAATTACTGTGACCATTATTCCTGAAATCTGATAAATGCCACAGGATTAGCTCAGTTGGCTAGAGCATGGTGCTAATAACACAAGGTTGTGGGTTTGATCCCCATATGGGCCATTTAGTTATGAGCAGGATTAAATTATCCTTCTGGGTCCCTTCCAACTGAGAATATTCTGTGAAATTATCTAAAAAACCCATTTTTACTGTCATACTCTGGCCTCACATACACCCTCATTTCAAATAATATTACAGCAATATCAGTAATGGAGGAAGAAGGAAATGATCCCCAGAGAAGGTGGACGAAATCCATCTTTGCGGAACAGCAGCCTGGCTTCATTAACTCAGGAAATGAAGGTGACAGCATCAACCAAGACATTGTAGGGCCATGACAGCAATTTAAGTTGTCATCCATAACTCAGGTCTTAGAACACCGAAACTGTCTTGTGATGCTAATTCTGACCTACTGTTATTTTAGCACCTCCAACAACAGAAATCTTTCACAGACACTGACATAAATTAACAGCTTGTTCTGTGAAAAAGCAGGTGTAAACTTAAGTCTATGACCTGAGGGTACATGTGTCTGTAAGACCATGACAGCTGAGACTACACAACATTAATGTAACCACTACTTAAGCAAAGACAGCCTACTGGATATGACACAGTTTAAGACACAAACACGTGTAAGATACCACTCTACCTAGAAAGTCCCATGATGAAAGACCAAGGGAAATGGTGCATCCAACCTCCTGTCAAACACAGGGCTTCCTACAGCTTTTACTTCAGCTTCAGAACTTTCTTTAGCTTTAAGGCAATACATGACAAAATTGTAAGTGGGGATATTCAACAATATAAAGACAATATGCATATAAACTTGGCAGTCAAATTTCAAACTTAGAGTCTTGCTGTACTGTTTCATAAAAACCATAAAATACAGGGAAAAGTGAATGTCCCTCCTACATGGCTGGCCCTAAAAAGGGATTGCATGAAGTATGCAGGTCCAGAAAAATGGTACTAGAGCAAAACTAATGAATGCTTGATCTTATCCATTCTTTTTCATGGCAGCCCTGGAGTAACCATCAAATCTGGCACCAGGAAGGAATTTCTCTAGGGGCATACTGGCAACAACCATAGTTGCTTTTGTCCTTTTTCCCCTCCACTTAAACACTAAGCACAGATAATCTGTTCAGAACAGCTGGCACGTCCCATTCATACAAGTTTGTCTCTAACTGCAAAGGGAAGGAATGCCTGAGACAGAAATATAGATAGGAAATGGCTGCATTAGTTTAAGTTAAAAGAATCTAACTTGCTGTTTTCTAGAGATGACTATACATTTTTATCAGGAAAAATTCAGAGTGGTTTCCAAATCAAAAAAAAACCCAAACAAACCTGATATTATTTAACACTCAATCATTAGTTTGCTCATGGCAAAACAGTAATTAAATCTCTCTTCATTGGTCTATAATGATTCCTTTCCTAACCTCAACGTTTAGAATTAAGCTTTAGATGAGGAGCAAAGTGTTACTAATAAAGGTCCAGGCATGATCCATCAGGAAATATATTGTACTATTTCTCTCTATCACATGACCTTATAAAATGGTATTTTAGTTTAACTTTTTAACACAAAATTGTATCATTCTAATCCAGAAAATGGTCAAAATACCAGTAAGCATGAAATCAAAACAGACTATCAGCCTGACTCAACATTAAAAAGTGGTATACAAAAGAGAAAAGTAGTAGTGAAAACCTACTAATATATTTAGAACTACTGCAGCAAAGACATGTTATCCAATCAAAAAATTCCTTTATAGCAACAGTCCATTTAATATGCTAGTATATATTAGTATATAACAGAAAGGATTTGAAGAATGTCACTGGGAAGAGCTTTATCACATGAGGTTTATTTCAATACCATAAGGGGTTCCTACACTTAAAAAATTTAGATTCCAATAGGTGGTTGAGGTACAAAGATTACGCAATAAATGTGGAAGGTACCCAGCTGAACGTCAAGAGTACCATTTAAGTTCTCCTCAACATCCTAAAATAAGATGACCAAGAGAGACCTGGATCAGCATGAAGCAAAACCAGAACACATTCACCAAATTCTATGCACTGCCCTGCCTTGCCAAGGACCTCTTTGGACACAACCTCTTCCCCATGACAAAGCATCATATTTCTACTTCACAAGAGACTAATCCTTCACTTAAAAAACCAACTCTCCTCCCCCTTTGGGAGTTCCTTAAATACCAAAATGGAGGAATGTACTGGAAATGTTTGTTTTGAAACGTAAATTACATAAAGCTTCTTTAACATGAAGACAAGCAATAGGATATGAAGATACTGAAAATGGTAGTTCACAGAACAAAAATCTGCTTCTGCAATCTAAGTGTTGACAAGGTGTTGGGCTCCATCACTCCATCAAGCAGTAGACACTTGTCTTAGATCCTTCTATGTGACTGCTTTCATCAGATTAAGGATCTGGGATTTAATTTAAGAGTTTCAGCTTTATTAAACTGTCACAAGAGCAGCCCTACTTTGATAACAGTAACTGCTCCAATTATGGCCTGGTTTAGGGTTGACAAGTATAAGGATTCATTCATGGCACATGAGAAGCAAGAAAAAGTTGTTTTTCATTACAGCTTTAAAAATGTGGACACTTTTTTCATTTAATTTGTCACTTAGCTTTTGCTAAGAGGACTGTTAAATTGCAGTAAGAGGCAAATGGGGCTTTTAGTTTAAATGTAATCCCCATATTTAAATGATCTGTAATGGCACAGCGTTTGAGTGGGAACACTGTTGTTTCACAGTGGGCCCTGATGGTGACATGTGACATTTGTATTCAGAGCCTGTATTATGCATGTGGCTAAAGGGTTTCCAATCTCATTTCACAGCCAGAAGCCTGCAGAAAACACCAATTAACTTGCAGATCCCATTTGCCGACAAAACAGTTTCTTCCCAGTGTCTGGCATCTGGAAGCGCTCAACATTTAATCCCAAAGCAGACCCTCACAGCCATCATGATCCCTGGGCTGGGGTACAAAGTCAATTTTCCCCCCTTTTTAAGGGAAATATTTTCATTTTTGATGAGAACAAGCAACTTTTTACTTTATTTTTCATGGATGAGTATTAATGACTTACCCATCTACTAAGATTACAGTCCATGTTTTTTCCCTCTAGACTACACACAAAGCTAACTGACCTTTTCTTCAAATCAAAGATCTCAGCTCAACAGGCATCAGCAGGTATTTACTGTGCATTTCCATTTCCATACCCCATTTTACCACTGCAATTTAATTACAAGGCAAACTAAGGGGCTTCAGATAATCATCATGACATCCCAAACTCTTCAACCATGGTCATCACGTGTCAAACACCTAAAGATCAGCATGTGAAATTCATGTACTGGGATACCATTTAAACAGCAACTTGAAGAATTCCAACTCTGCTTTAAACTCTGCAAAGTGGAATTCATGAATTACTGTGGCAAATTGGAAGTGTTCACCAGTACATCACTGAAATTGCATCTAAATTCTCCTAGTTTGAGAAGTATCTGACCAAGCATTAGAGCTCTGACCTGTAACTTTTTCAATAGTATACCTCTGACATTCCATAAGTAGCATATACCTCATCCCATTCATTGATGTAGAACAGGGAAATCTGCTAGGCAGTTATTATATTCCTACTCCTGATCTAGAGGTTTCAAAAAACAACTGCCTAGTTATGTGGAAGGGGTTTTTTTTGTTAACATGATCATGCTTTTGAATCATGAGTTGCTTGAGAAACTAGGACTTTGTACTAAAGAATTGCCAGATTCATACTTAGACCTAAAGTGTTTTATTTGGGGGTCTTGAGTGGAGGTTTTGGTGGTTTTAATTTTAGGGGGTTTTTCATTTTTATTTTAGGTGTGTGGGGTTTTGCTGTTCTTGTTGTCTTTAAATCAGCAACTGTGAACATTCAAACCCAATCTGACTTCTACTGAAATCAGGAATTTACCACAAACTTGAACAGGAACTGTGATCAAAGCTCAGTGCGTCCTTCCAGCACCCTTGCCAACATGCAATGCCAGGCAGGAAGCATCACTTAAATTCTAATGAAAGGCTCAAATGACCCAGTCAAGGAGCAAAGCTGAAGTTATGAAAGTATGCTTAAAAGTCTATGCCAAGATGGAACTGACAAAGTGGCCATATGCCTAGCAGTTGGCAGACAGCATACAAAGGCAAGCAAGAGAGCCTTTATTAAGCAGAGTCTATATTTACTTACTTTTTATGCCCTAAAATTCTCCCTAACTACAAAAAATGGCTACCTACCTGTGACATACATGAGAGTATAGCTAAAAGATTTTTTTAAAAGACACACATATATGCCTCTCCTAGATTACCCTGAACAGGTAATAAAAAAAATAATAAATATGCAAAGGCCTGTGTCTCACACCTTCTATTGATATTTTGGTTCTCTGACATCCTAGGAGATAACAAGCCAACATTACTTTGTAATAATAGCATGACTCCATTAAACTCAGTGTCTGAGTTACTTCTACTAGAACAGATCATATGTTGCTGGGGCCACCCTGCTTTTCCCTCTGCAGTCTGCTATTGTAACTCCGGTCTCCCTTAAAATCTACTTGAATGTTTTGTACATTCACTTTTTTTTTTTTTTTTGAGATGCAAGTTTCACATGGAAAAAACAATGTTTAATGTGAAAACAGGGAAACTCAAGCAAAGTAAGATCCTAGCAAAAATACTGCGGAAGCTCATAGCCTTCACATCAGGTAGAAGCTAACCTGGACAGAATCATACAATTAACAGTATTTTGGAGGGAACTTGCTATGCACCAGTGGAAGGAACCAGGGAATCCTATCAGTGGGGAGAAGGAATAGACAGTTTAGAATCATAAACACTATCTGGAGATGGAAGAACACATTAAGTTCTATCCTTTGCCTACTGCCCACCTGGTGGGACTGAAATATATTTGCAACTTTGAAACCATGGTACAAGATCAACATACTTTGAGATGTCAGAGCAGTTCAGGACTGAAACAATGTGGTCTGCCTCAGACTGCAAATATTGCAGCTCAGGTAGTGGTAAGGCTGTTTGTTGGGAGTGACATCTAGAATTCTGATTAAACAGAGGTAAACTAAATTCAATTAACCCAAAAGTATTTGTTATTTGATGCTGCAGGCGGATAGATTCCACCTCCTCTACCTTCAGACAGTTGTCAAGAAAATGATGTTAATACAAGACTGATGAAACAAGAGGAGCTGCTACAAAAAATTTGAAAAAACTTTTTTGTTTATTGACAGCATGTGGCAAGACTGCTACAGGTAACAGATGGAGAACACATTTCTGCCTCTCCCACCACCTACCACCTCAACCCACATAAGCAGCAAAGCATGAGACCCTCCAGTTTTCAATATGGTGGGATATAATTTTGTTCCACGTATGTCCAGCTAAACATGTGCCTTGCTTGGCAAAAACTTATTTTTGGCAAAAACAAGACAAGGGATCATAAAAATGGTTGTTAAACTTGTAGTTGTTTCTAGACTCTAACAGAGCTTTGCCTGCTATGGTATTAAGGATTTTGATCACAGAAGTCTGTAATCTCAACTAGATAGTTAGCAGTTTATTAGCCTAGTGCTTCAATTAGAGTGAACATGATTTTTGCTATACAGTTTATATCCAATCTTATCCCACCAGTTAGTATGTGATTCAATCATGGTCATTTTTGACCTCTAAGAGGGGTCAAAAGAGGCTCTAAGAGGTTGGGAGGGATTTAGAGCAGCCCTGCAGTGAAGTACTAGGTATTACTAGTGGCTGAGAGGCTGCCCATGCCCCGGCCATGGCACTCACAGCCAGAGAGCCAAACGTGTCCTGGGCTGCATCCAGAGCAGCGTGGGCAGCAGGGCCAGGGAGGGGATTCTGCCCCTCTGCTCTGCTCTGCTGAGACCCCACCTGCAGTGCTGCATCAGCTCTGGGGTCACAGCACAGGAAGGACATGGACCTGCTGGAGGGAGTCCAGAGAAGGACCACAGAGACGACCAGAGGGATGGACCACTGGCCATACAAGGAAAGGCTGAGAGAGTTTGGGTTTACTCAGCCTGAAGAAGAGAAGGCTCTGGGGAGACCTCAGAGCAACTTCTAGTACCTAAAGGGGACCTACAAGAAGGCTGAAGAGGGACTTTTTACAAGGCATGTAGCGATCAAAGGGGAATGGCTTTACACTGAAAACTGGAAGGTTTAGATTAGGTATTAGGAAAAAAACTCTTTACTGTGAAGGAGGTGACACACTGGAACTGTCTGCCCAGAGCAGCTGTGGATGCCCCATCCCTTGAAGTGTTTCAAAGCCAGGCTGGATGGAGCTCTGAGCAAACTGGTCTAGTGAAAATTGTACCTGCCCATGGCAGGGGAGCTAGAACTAGATGATCTCTAAGGTCCTTTCCAACTCAAATAATTTTATGATTCTATGATGAAATTCTTAAGAGATTTTGAAAATTTCTCAAATAGTAGCTGAAAATTGTATTAGTGAGTTCCTGAACACTTTACAGGCAAGTGTCTTCAGACCTCATCAGTTGAAATACTCCTTTCCCCTTTCAGCCTGTGTTATTCTCTTAATTGTACAACAAAGTCATGTATCAGGTAACCTTTCCTGTAAAGCAATGTTAATTGCTAGTCTTCTGTATTTCATCTCCTCTCTTGCTCAGTAATTGACTTCTGTAATTGTGAATTGGTTTCTTCCTCAAGCTTTTCAGCTTAGCACTAGAGGCTTATATATTTCGCCTCAGCTGTGTAGCTACATTTCCACTTTTTGCTTCATTCCTTCTAGATCCTGTAGTACTTAAAAAGTGTTGGAATTGTACTTCTTTTACACCATACTCCCTCTCCTTCAACTGCAACTGTCTCATGCTGTAGATCAGAAATTCGACTTCATCTAAACTTAACTGAATAAAGAAAACTGTAGAAAACTCTAATCTGCTTAGCCTAGAACCACAACAGAAGTTTCTCAACTCAAAATATGCAATTGTTTCTTTATTATACATATGAACACCTAAATGAGTCTGTGAATTTACCCAGTTCATCCCAGAGCTGCCTATACTTGTCAGTCATTGTAGTTCCTTGTTGTCTCCAGAGCGACAGACGAGGGTCAGCCATGAACTGTTCTGTTATCAGCGTCAACATGCGAGCTCCATTTGAATCTCTCATCTTCAGCATCTCTCGCACCTAGGAAATGAGTCTTTTAATACAAACTTGAAAAAAGCAAAGAAATCGCAGTACAGACAATATGCTGCAGTGTTAAATATTCCCCTTTTGCTAAGTTAGAAATGCAATTTGTATGTGTGATGGGAAATTTTTAAGTAGAAAAAACAGTCTGCCTTCCCAATTTTTAAAAAAAGTTTGGGTTCAGTATCCAATTGCAATTCTTCAGAGAATTTTTCCACAAGCAATCCACAGGTATATTATACAAACTGCTGTAAGGTTTTCCAACATTTTGCGGGTGGGAAGGAAGAAGAGAACAGCAAAGTTGTAATGCTTGAAATATTACTTCATATCCTTACACTGATCAAGACACATCAGATTGTAGCCCACTGCTGTACAACTCATTGTCAAGTTTGCCATTGTATTCCCAAGGCTTTGTGTTATTTTAGAACAGCAGAATCTAGAACTTTTGAGTAAGATGCAAGCAAGTACAGACTGGCTTTGAGAACAGGGGAAAGAAAAAAGGTTCAGAGTACTCAACACACCTTTGCAAAAAGCAAATTGAGCTGCTTCCCTGATCCATGGTATCCACCCTGGGAAAGGAAGAGTTTAACCTGTTCTTGGACTTGTTCCTCATCCAAATGCCAGCAATTTTCATCATCTATGCTAGCACCTGCTGTTGGGTCAGGAGCACCTGCAAACAGCAAGAAAAGAAATCATTATGTTCTATATGAAGAAGAGAGGTTCTTGAGTCCAGGGGAAAGGACTACTGCAGAGGTGTTTTTTGTGTCTTCTCCTGTTTTGGATGCCTTGATTCTAATCTAAACAGTCTTTAAAACAGACTTAAATTTTTCCTCAGTCTTAAGCACTTAGAAATTAGAAAACCTATGAAAAGGCATTTAAATACATAATATTCTCTTCTCTAACAAAACATTAGAATCAAGGTGAGGGTTTTTCTTCCCATTTCAGCAGCTACACTAGAGAGATTTTACAATTAAGACTTTGAATTATATTTCTACCACTGTGATGTAAAAACCACTCTGCCCAAAACACCTGTGTAATTCCTGTACCTTCAGCAATCTTGCTCAGGTTTAAGTGACTGCTAGTGAGCGCTGCTATTCATGAACATGAGGAGAATCATCACCTTGGTGCCTCTGAGCTGTGATGGCTCTGCAAAGCTAAACAAAGAGTAAAACAATCCCCAAACAAATCCAAAGTCTTAAAGCACTAAAGGCATTTCCATCATAAGTAAGAGCTACAGATACTTAAGACCATGCTGCTTTCAAATGAAGCATTTCTACATAGGCAATGTCATCTGCACAGAGTCAATTTAGAGCAACTCTACTTGAATTAGCCCAGGGTCAACGGAAATGACTAGATTCACATCCGGCAGCACTTTGGCCACAGACTGTCATAACGCAGCGTTTCCAGATCAGACCAGTGACTTTTCCTCTCAAAGAATGACAAAACTAACTAAAACAAGTTCTTGCACCATCTAGTAAACTATATTTTTCTGAAGAACCCTGCACCTCCCACTGGATATTTTTTAAAAGGTCTTCAAACCGAACAGGCTGAAAAGTACTTATCTAGAGTGTTGGACTCAGCTCAAGGTAGGGCATCAACACACCACGTATCAGTTATTTTAAGCATGGCTGAGACTCAGGTTGACTTAACATTTTTATTTTGAACTTATCACAGTTGCATAATCTCTATCTCTGTTTTGCAAAGATGTTATAGAAATTGAATCACGTTACACATGCTCTCCCTTTGAAATCTGTGTCCATGTTACCTCTGTAGAAAAAAAGAAAATACGGCCAGGAAAGGAAAATGACAAATTTCTAAAAAGCTTGGGTTTTTTATAGAAATCCTGAAAACTTGAAAAACCGAAATAGCTACAACTCTACAATGTATAGGAAAAAACCCATTGATTCTATTGATTCAAGCCTTTGTTTCACAATTGCACGTCTGCCGTGAAGGTGAAGCTTTTAAGTGGTCCCAGGAAATGCTGAACTCTTTATTCAAGGAAAATACAAAGAGAAGATTCAGAGGGTCAGAGGAATGTCTTATCTACAAATTGCTGAGACAGTAAACAAAAAGATGTTCCAGCTCAGCAACCTCCTAAACTGCCTCAATTTCAGTGCCTAAAGCTGGGAACACTGCACTGCTGTATATATACACACATATATGTTTAATTAATAAGAAATTGTGTCTTTGCAGGTGTGAATAAACTCTCCTGCCTTCCACAGGAAGACAAAAGTGTCTCAGAAGTCAGAAAGCAAGCTCAAGACAGCATAAAAACCAAGGAATGAAAAATCTGCTCTTCTGCAAATGCTTCCATCTTTAATGTACTAGTTTTAAAGGGCTTTCAATTCTGTCAGCTACATGAAACACATACTGAAAAGTCTTTGGTTGCAAAGAACAAGACAAAAAGGAAAATTAAGCCACACAAGAATAAGCAGTGCAGCTGTTGCACAGACCCAGGTTTGCAGTATCACCTTGCAAATAGTTTAAATATTTCATTGCTCTAAAACACAAAAAGGGTGAAGAGGAACTATTTAAAAGAAACAGTATAAAAAATACACTTACATTTGTTCCTTACTTCAATAGAGACTTATCTTTAAATAATCTTGGTATGGTTACTTTCAAACTGAATTAAAAATAGCCCAGTATTACTCAGCTAAGCTTCCCTATTTATGGGGTGAAAAAAATATCCTTCTGCAACTGTTTACACTTTATCAAAAGCTCACCTGTCATTTTGTGTTACAACGTTAGAAAAGCAATACAGCTACCACGGACTCTTTAACAGGTTTCCTTTATAAAAATAAGTGTGCCTGCTACCCACGGCCACCAGCAGTGCCTCCACCAAGGCTACTCCTGCCAGCCCGATCCCAAATACATCTTAAACAGGAGCACAGTATCACTATACTCACACCACTGTTACTTGCAAGTCATTAGACCAGATGACTGTAAAAGCTGAAGATGCCAAGGGTCTGCACTCTACAGTGCTCTTCAGCACAGTATACAGATATACTGACTCAGAACGACTTTTTTTCTTACAAGATCTTATATAGGCAACATTCAGTATGATCAAAATTTTTAATTCTAAAGACATTTCAGTGTACATATAACCAGCACCAGCTACAGTTGCAGTTCACTCATCTTTCAACCCTGTTGGCAGTCTTCAGCAACAGCTGTGGCATGGGGACACTGTGTCTGATCAGGCACAAGTCCAGCCACCTTCCCACCAAGGCAGCAGCCAGGCATTCTACTGATGCTGCTGGAGAAGCCTCAGCTTCTGCTGCCTATCATTCTAGTTCTGGGGTCAAGACATGACCATATTCCATGTCTCTCAACTAGGCACTTTTCAAGTTCACTAGGTCTACCTACAGTGAGGTGACTGATCTAGCCTGTTTCCTCTCCCACTCAAACAGATCATGGATGGGATTTCTACACTGGCACTTCTCCTTCTGAAAACACAGGACTGGGTGAATAGGTAAAGAGCTATCTGAACGAGCAAGAGGAGGAAGCTGCCCTAAGGGCTGTGAGAAGCCCTAGCAGTAGCTGTCAGGAAGGCTCAGGCTCAACCCTGAATAGGCAGAGCCAAAGGTTCAACCCAAAGGCAGCAGCTTCACTCAGGGCACTGCACAGCCCTGAACGGGCACGGGGCAAGGCTTTGGCAGAAGGACAGTTTCGCTGCAGAGAGGAAAGAGGAACATGGGCAGCCCTGAATTTAAATTCTGCAAGACAGTTTGGTACCAAGGCTAAATCCTGTTTCCCGCTTGTAACCTGGGTGTAAGTGTTACTCACGTGCTTTAGAGAGTTGTCATGAGGATAAATGAGTTCACATTTTAACTATGAAAGCGAAAAGTATGGTATAATTATACTAATATTAAAACCTGTAATTAAACTGTGTCAGTTTATAGACACTAAACTAACATATTAATCTCCTTCCCTCCAGTCTCTGGCTTTTTAAACTTCTGCCATGACTGGTCTTTGATATACACTTTACATCATGTACATACAGTTAAATACAATAAATAAAGTCTTTATAACCAGTATATAGACACAGCCATATATACTTACTCATGCTCTTTTACTGTAATTACTAAATTGCAATCTCAGCAGTCAAAGCAGGAATATTGTGCACAACTGTCTGTGACACTGAACACCTAATAGCATTTGAAAACAGGGTAGCAGCCTTTTACATTTAGGGTCACAGGAGGTTGCACGTTAAATATAATCAACTCCAAAGTTCTAAGAAGCAGAAGCATTTAAAAAATAAACACTTTGTTCATTTATATAGCAATTTAAAAGCAACTGCTTTCAAAATGAGCAACCACATTTAAGAACTAGTGCTGTAGTACATGGAGAACTTAACCTCACAAATGAGAAGCAAGCAGGGAGCAATGACTAAGAATGGACTAAGAAGTTCTTATATTGCCAGCTACTCAGGTGCAGATCGACAGGGAGATTTGGATAAAACAAGGCAAACTGCTTCCCTGATCCTTATTTCTTAAGTATCACAAGAGTTGACTTCAAATAAAATCATGCCAAATTATTCACTTGCAGCCATCCACACTGATATTTTCTTGAACTTTCTAATAAAAATGTCATTAATTTAAGAATACAATGAACTGTAGATCAGTTACATTTTATTAAATGTCCTCCCATGGCAGCATTAAGGAGAAGATATGGAAAAATTATTACAACTAAAAAGCATGACTTAATGAGTACTATGTGAAGACAGAATGAAAGAAACCCAGCTAGAAACCAATGCTGCTATATGCTGATTCACAACAGAATAGTGACTGATTTTATAAACTTAGTATGCTTGAATTATTCTAAACAATAATTACATAAAACCAAAGATCATTAAAATAATGATTCAAAAATATTATTATGTCTTTGATTCCCCAATTGATTCCAAGTTTAGACATCAGTCACGTAACTTCAGGACTTTTAGGTGAACTATTTAACACCTGTTCAGCAGCTCACAGCACCAAACGAAAACAGCAAATGCTATGAAGCTGTCAGTGGTAACAACACAAGATGTCAAAACAGAACAGGCTATGCTAAGTTGCTGAGGAAAGTTAATAAAATCCCAACAAGTTTTTTAACTTCAAAACATTCTGCGTTCCCTCTGTACACACAGCTAAACACGCTGTATTATCTACTAACAATACCTAACCGCTCGTGCTGCAATCTACATCTCACAAAACTCCACATCACCATACAGCAGTAAGTTTCAAAACTTATTTGTGCATGGTGGGTAGAACTTTATCAGTATAGATAAGCATACTTTTTAAAAATTATTTATCTTCCATGTCTTTTAGCAAAATCTCACTATTTCCTATGTAACAAGTTTTATGTTTAGCGTATCTGAAAAAACCTTTCCTAAAAATACTAGCTTCATAAATTATTTTTCATGTTACTTCACAGCTACTGGTCGTTTTTTTTTTTTTTTTACATTCTACTACTTATTTACTTTTATTTGGCTTTCCGAAAATTCTGTAGTTTTGGCTACTCTTACTTCCTCCCCAGATCTGGCTCACCAAATAATTCTCATACTAAGCACTGAAGCACTTCACTTTCATTCTTTTTGAAAGGAATTTCCTGCATTTCCTGGCATTTCCTGCATTCTTCTTTTGCAACTAGACTCCCAATCAATTTTGCACTTTAGGCAGAACCATGTGAAAGATGCCATAACTTCAAAAGTAATTTTTTTCTTTAACATTACACATTTTTTTTACTAGCAGATCAGCAATACGTTGTATTCAGCCCTACCCTACCCAGCAATTTTCCACTAAACCCCTCATCATTCCAGTTAAATACATTAAGTACATCTAAACACATATTAACCTGTACCTCCAAATTGCCCCTTTGAACTTAATAGTTATACGAATAATACTAGATATTCTGAAATTTTCTTTGAAAGCTTTTTTTTTTGTAAGTGTTTTCTTCTTGAATGCCTCCTCCAGCACTGCTAATATACATTACAAATTAACCTTTGCTGAGGATGTACCCACACTTGCCTGGACCAAGGTAGAAAAAAGTAGAGAAACAAGATGCCTGTCCTTCTCAGAAGAGGAATGTACTTCAGCAGCTCCCTCTTAAGTTTGAGTTCATCTGCATGTGGGTCTGTACTGGCAAGTGACTTTTACTGTGAGTTGGAGAATCAAAGAATAGCAGAAAGTCTAGAGAAATCCATATAGTTCCTCCAAGAGCAGAAATTGCAACAGCAGCAGTAAACACTCAGGAAAAGAAACAGTAAGCTTAAAAGGTAAAAATTAAGTCGATTTGCCAGGCTGTCCTTACACCGAAACTAGCAGAGCCTTTTTCACTATCCACATAATGAAAAACCAATGCTAATACGAGACTAATAAAAAAGCAGACCTTCCCCCTCTCCCTCCACCCATCCCGCAGTTACTTTGCTATTTCTACTCTAATTCTCATGAACACTATTTGGCCTTCCAACCAATTTAATGAAGTGAAAGTTTCATACCTATGAAAAGGCAGATCTAAGATGACAAATCCAGCTGACAATCTGTTGTCATCCTGACTGCTCTCTTCCTAGACTACACCTTCTCTCCTACAATGGTACAAAAATTAACAGGGAGGAAAAAAGCCTCAGCTAAGTAGGACCCAAACCTACTTCCTGTGAGAGCATATCCAAATCAAAATCCAGTGTGAAGCTGGCAGTTCTGTAGTACAAGCACCAGGGAGGGTATCAGTATTAATAAATGCAGTCGTCTTCAGTATGGATTACATACCACAAAATTCCAGTTTTGAGATCATCAGGAACATGAACAGCTATAGCAGTGACACGTGAAAAAATCCGAACACAGTATCTTCTCAAAAATAAGAGGTGCTTTTGTGTTCTAAAAATATGCAGAGCACTCTTGCAATCACCATCAAGTGAAAATAGCATGGCAAATACAGAAAAATATTGCAAATCAATCACTTGTCTCTCCTGAAGAAGTCAGTGATTAATCAACACATTCCTGTGATTTTAACAGCATCCTCTTATTTTTTCCTGCAGTAAGGTTCAGTCATGAAGCAAGAAAGGATATTGCATCATTTGTGTCCACCAAGAAACTCAAGGGGATTGGTTATCATAAACCTGTGTCAATATAAGTCATTTCACTAATTCCCCCAGTAACCTCCTGAAAGGTAGCCAAAGACAGTCATTGAATGCTACATAACACAGAATTTTGAGCAGATGAACCATTATCCAATTAGCTTTTTGCTTAAAAGAGAGCACTGATGTTGTTCCATCAAATCATCTCTCTCATGAGCTAGCTCATAAGGAAGACAACAAGACATCTGTGGTCAAACCTCTTCCATGTCCCGGAACATTCAAACATACAAAAAAGTACTATTCAAGAGTTGACTTCTTTTTTCATATCTTTGAAAATATATGAAAATTAGAACTAGTAGAGTGACCACAGAGAGAAAAAAAAAACAAAACAGAAGTCTTATATAGAACAACACTGAAAAGAATTTTCCCATTCAATTCTAGATTCAGAATTTCCCTTAATCAAAGCTGTTTCAGGTGTTTCTGTGCCAGGTCTCCTCTACTTTCAATAAGCAAGTTTGTCCAAGTTTTTCTTCTCACTTATCTATGCCTTCAGGTAGAATTTAATATAACTTCTCTTCAAACAGCAGTTCCGTGAGGTCAAACTGTTCAAAGCAAGACTACTGTCTCTTAGACGGTTTTGCAGCACAGGAGATATGATAGAGTAAATGTTGATCTTACATTCATCACCCTATAATGTTAGAATGAGAAACATTTCTTTTGATTATTTTTCATAAAGTTTTTTTGTTAACTATATTATTTTTAATCTAAGGAATTTGATTAAAGACCAAAAGAACAGAATTATGGTATGAATCCCAGAAGACTCTTCTCTGCAGAAGAACTCACTTTTTCCTTTTAAGAACTACGCAATTTTTTAGTATTGTGAATGCAAAAAGAAATTCAGACCATGGTTTTATGAGTCTGAGAGGAAAAGCAGGAAACTATATAAAGTTTTTTATAATCCAGTCTCCTTTGGTAATAGCAGTTCATTTTCTTATGCTGCCTGGATTTTCTACTTTGGCTTTTGGCATTTTAGTAGAAAATAGTGATAGTCAATAAAGACATGCTGCAATCTCACTTACTAGGAAAACAGCAACATATGCAAGAAACATTTCAGTTTTATGGATAATTTTAAACTAACTGACTCCAATTCTTTGTGAAATGTTGTAACTGATCATCAACTTAGAATAGAAAATAAAAAACTTTTTGCTACTTTCAGTGACATAAATCTCAAATCTTTCTCCAAAATTACTTAATAGAATGAGCAACAAGATATTCTGACAGTAAGAAAATAGCTGACAAAGACAAACAATGCCTATGATTAATCTAATTTACAGACTTCACATTTATCGAGTCTGTAACAGCTTGTCATTTCTCTTACATTAGCCACAGTATAGCTAATACAGACATTTGTAACACCTGTCCTTTGTTCCCACCCCTGCCTTCCCCTTTTCTAATCACCCTTGACTGAATCTTCTGTACCTCTCTCTTACCCGAATTCTTCCTTACCCATCAGTTCACTAATGTTCAGGCTGTTAACATCTCTCATATGATATGCTTTCAGCTCATAACAACTGAGCATGTTCCTCTATTGCTTAATGTCCTGCCTCTCCTTTAGTTTCACTTCCTTTCCACTGTCACCACTACATTCAACTACTGCAGCAACTGTCTTGCCTTTGGCCACATCCCCATAGCCCAAAATGCCAAAAAAGACCACTGCTCCCGAAATTCACTTTCTTGCAGCACCACCTCTCTGGGCCTCTTAGGATCACAGAAGTGCAAGGAGAAAGTTTAAGCTGCAGGTGAATCCTGTTATTAAAAAGACTTGTTTTTTTCTGCCTACACTGTAACTAACACACACATGGTTTTCTTTATCTTAATATTAAACATCTTGCTTCTGTTTGTATTACAAGTTCTTCGACTAATGGTCACGCCTCAAATATTTAACACAAGACCTGTTCCTGTCAATGAAAAAAAAAATGAAAAGAAGATGTTTTTAGATATTAGGTAACTTGTTCTTCCCCCTAAGTTGCCCTTATACTTACAGCCCTGGCCACCTGAGAGGACATTTCTATCAGGTGACCTTATAGGAACATAGGACTCTAATAAACTGGGTCACCTCAAACCCACAACTACCCACTCTCAGTTCAGCAGGGTCCACAAAAAAAGCCATGTCAGAAACCCCAAGTCAAACCCAGCAGCCTTTAACAAACAGAAGTTGTTCCCAGCAAAAAACAGCCATTAAAATCATGTGCAGCTGAGAGAGCAGGAAAGATCAAGACCTTTGGTACGCTCTAACTGCTGCAGCACCAACAGGAAAAAAGCATTGAAATACATTTTTTTATGTTTCTTCTGACTTCATATATAAACCAAATCCCAAAACTTAACAGAACTACATTTAATGAATTAAAAAACAGTAACAGCTATTTGCTTTTATGCTTTGCCATTAAAACAAAATTCCACCAAGTGTCAGAAAACTACTACAAAGAACAAAATAATAAGACACCAGTGGTAAGCTGACAAAAGAGTTCCTTTAAGCAATATGGCTACACAAACAACACCACTACTCAGTTTTTACTAGCTGGAAAACAAGCATGAAGCAGAGCTGGTAACTTATTAACTGAACTGCTGAAAACACCAAGCTCATTGCTTATGAGTTCTTTTCTCTATTCCAAGGAGTACCATTTTCTAAATATCTTAAAATGAAGGTTCAACGGAAGAATCCTCTTTAGAAAACACCATTGAATCACAGAATAATTTAGCTGGAAGACAACCAGGCAGGTCACACTCCTGAATGTACAAAAAAAAGCTCAAAACCTATGACAAAATGAAGCAAAAGGAAGGACAAGTATCAAACTCACCATGGACTTGATTGATTTCTGAATTCTGAGAAAGAATTTCATCTGCTAATTTTTGAGCAGTTGGCAAAACTTCTGTGTGGTGTACTGTGATCAAATACTGCACAAATTTTTGTAGTTGGTCTCTGTTCATTTGAAAGAGTGTCTCTGAAATGGGAAGATGCAGTTTGACCTGATCTGGCTTGCGGATCCGGTATAAAGAGAGTGCCACAACGTGGGCACAGTAAAATATGTCCTTGTTGCCACAGCTACAGGTCACTGAGGTAATCTTGCAACGATCAAAGCTGATAGCTACATTGCAAACAGTTTCTGGCTCCGATTGCATTGCAGGCTCTGTTACTGTGCCACTCAAATGGAAACCTGTGCGGGGAAAAAGAGAACTTGATGATATATGTAAAATATTATATCTCATTATCAAGGAAGTTTTGTTAATGAAAAATGATACATCTCAAAGAACTTGCTTTAATTAAAAATATGATTAATCCTTTCTTCCATACATACCTCTTTCATCTCCAATAGAATCAAAAGGGGAGTAAAAAGTTAGTTTACAAGCTCTCTGCCATTCCATCACAACATTCATAGAAGTTTGAGAGCAGGAGAACTATTTATTTGGTAAAATAAATGACAGCTGCAGAAGCAGAGCAACATCCCATCAAGACCAACATGAAACTACTCAGTAAATTGGCAGCAATTTTCCAACACCCCCCACCAGGGAGCCTGCAGCACCTACCAGCAAATTTAAGCGTTCTCTCAGTAAGTGAGAGGGAAGTAGTGCACTCTAGTGGCATGAACTCAGGTCCTAGTCCAAACTGACTCAGAAGTCACATATCCTCTTTGCTTTCACCTCTCTCACCACTGAGCTCATGCTAAAGCTCACTGTCACCCAAGCGATCCAGTAGAACGGCTATGTTTGTACAGCGTTTCAGACACGGAAACTGCTGCTGTTACCAATACACAGTATGTCAGATTTGTAACACTGAATGAGACACACATGTACTGTCCAGATGCATATGCAGTCTGCATTATGGTCCTATTTTTCAATCAGCATAATAAAGCACAAGGCAAAAGAGCTAGGTCTCCATGTACCATAAGAAGACACGGTATAGCCTAAGCAAGATGTTTCCTTCAGCAAATATACCATATGTCAGCACAGCACAAGATCTCGTATGCTGAAGATTAAACCTAAACCCACCTCTCTGTCCAACATGAAGGTCCAGGCTTGGCTCTCAATGCTTTATCACTGAATAGCAGAATAAGGGGGTTTCTTTTTTATTTTACATAAGCATGATATTGATTTCAGCTCAAGCATTAAATCAGAGACACAGACACAGAGCAAGGAAACTGAATTTCATATGCCGTACCAGCATTAGATTTGGAAAGTACATATAAAATCTGAGACAGATACAAGTAAGGTGTTATACAACCAATACTTACAACAGAAACAATATAAACCCACACTTTCCCAATGTCAAAAATTGATCTAATATTTTTGAAATACCAAAGAAGTGTACTGCAGGAAGCATTATCACATAAAGATTAGATATGGGGGAGAGGGGGAAGCAATATATACATAGCTCTAATCCAAAATGCTGTATCCCAAATAATTTTTAAAAAGCTCTTCATCTTACAGGAAACAAAAAGGAAAATCCCTTATTTTTTCCATTTAATTATGCTGTATGTTTCAGAGCAGGTTATGCAGTCAGCATCACTGCAGTATTCTCATACTCTACCCTGAAGAAGGTCATACGCATACACTAAACATTGACTTTGCAATGGGATGTTTCCCAGGTAGTTAGGAGTCAAGGCTAAAGAGGCAGTCAGTGTAAAGTGCACAGAGAAGAAAGGCAGTGGATGAACAAGACCAGGTTCAAGCAGTATACTTGCTCCCACTCACCCTTTGTTGAGAGAAAGGGAGTGGAAGTGCCCCTCACATGATGAGCTCCTTCCTCTGTCTTTCCTTTTGGTTTTTAAGTAGTTACAGCATATTTCTCTAAGTGCCTTCTCTCAAAAAGAAAGGCTTTGTTAAAGTTTATGCAGCTCTATTTATTTCTGGTTCACTCCCAGTAAGTGGAAGTAGGATTGGTGGTCCCAAAGAAACTGCAGGAAAGATTATTTTAAGTCCACTTTCCTGTGAAGCATACATAAAAAAACCTCATCTATAACCCATGAGCTGAGGAAAAGTCTAACACTTGAACACAGAAAGAGCCTGATCCTACTCCTTCCTACTCTTTGTAAATACCTGGACTCCTATCAATTAGAGTAGAAAAACCCCCAATGAAAGCTTTTCTGTTAAACTGATGCAAAGTAATAACAAAACAGACCAATCAGCTACTCTAACAATATTACCACTTTCAATCTGTCAGTACATGTTCAAGCATTCAAAAAAGTTAAAACCCTCCTGGAAACACGAAGGTCTCCAGAATTACTCAGAGTTAAGAGCAGGCGTGCCCCTAAATGCCTGCACTGCTTAGATACAACACAAGTCATGGCTCCCTCTCCACTGAAGGCTTTTTATTAAGAATTCATGTTATAAACACCAAAATTTAGAAACATGTAGAAACACAGATACTGGTCTAAACAATGATGGCACTAATACAGTCACCTTACTTAACCTACCCTTCTTAACTTACCAGGAGTTTAAACAAAAACACCTGCAGCTCTTGCAGGCTAAAGATGTAGAAGCTCTGTATTAACTATTGCACCAGGATATACTACCTAATTATGAAACACTGTTTTCCTCCTCTTTATCTGTTTGCGTTTTTAGAGAAAGAAATTGTTGTTAGTAAATATGACCTTTAAAAAGTTTTAACCATATCAGAAAAAAACAATTCAGGGAATTTCAGCTCAGAAGCACTGGTAAGGCTGCTGTAATTTAACCCACCAGAAATCAAATTATACCTTCACCAATGACCTCAACATTGCAGAGTACTGAACACATAGCTTTAATTTTTTTTTAGCCTAATCATCTAATATTCTCCTACTAAAGTATGGAACATTTGTAGGTAAAAAGTTGATGCACTGTGCTTTGCTAAAAAGCATTCACCAGCAGTAACTTATAGGCTGTCTAGAAGCAAGACATTACACGGTCCTGGAAAAAGACAAAAGGAATCACCTATGTGGGGAGTTGAAGGAAATGACATTTCACTAACAGGTCCAAAGGAGCAGAAAAGCTCTCTTCAGCTAAAACCTGCAAGCCCTCACCTTAAACAAGTACTTCCTTTCAAAGGGAAAGTGTCTCTTTTACCCAAAGTTACAGAACCTTTGCTAGAAATATTTATCCATTCCAAACAACTCCAAGAACAGTGATATTTCACTTTTTAGCTAAAGAGCTCATTCTTCATTAGCTAAAGACAACAAAAGAGTTGCAGGCAGAAAAGTGTGTTCACTACAGAAGCTATTTATAGAACAGGCACGTTTCACCTTTTCCTTTAGTGGTGGTGGTTTGGAATGTTTTACTGTTCTCAAACCAGCATGTGATCAGTAACTCAAGCTCCACTAACATGTCCAACACACAGAGGCTTTGCATTCTGCAAAAATGTGCTTAGAAAAGCAGTTGAAGCATTAAGACAATATATAAAGTAAAGCTCTTTCACAAAATGACTTTGGTTCTGCTGGACACTCACTTCAAAAACACCTCAATGTTATTTAATAGCCCATAAAATAGTGTTCTCAGCTGTCATACTTTTGGAGGGGAACTGTGCCAAAGTGCCATCAGGAAGAAAGCACTTAAAAGTCTGTGATTTTTACAAGGCAACTTTTGTCAAAATCTGCTAGACAGCATTCAATCCCTTGACTAAAAATATTCTGGAACTTTAAAGCCACCTGATAATTGGAAATTCATAATATTACAATGTAGTATTTGCCAGCACAAGGATATATGCCTGTCATAACAAAAAAAAAAAAAAATTACCACTTTACAGTAAAACTTCAAACTATAACATGTTAAGGAGTAGGAAAAAAACAGTGGCATGTGGAGAAGCAGCAGCAGGTAGGTTTTTAGTTACTCAAGCCAGAAGTAAATTTTAAAATAGTGAGTTTCATTACCTGATAGGATAAATAGCAAAGTTATTGCAAGAAATAAGCATCATTAATGACATCTCATGAGCTTTAATTCATCTCTAATGTCAGTGCTAAAAAGCATCATCCTCATATATGCCCAAATCCAAAGTGGCATTTTGAAAGCATACAGACCACAATGAACAAGAACTATCAGAAGCAGCCATGTAAAATGCTGGGGGTGGTGTGATCTATGCCTGTGTGTGTGTTCAGTCAGTAATTCCAGTGGCTTAAAAAAAAAAAAAAAACAAAAAAACAAAAAACAAACAAGCAAAAACACCAAAATAATTATTCTAAGTTTACATTTGCAATTGAGGGATTTGATTGAAACACATCCACAGATCACCACTGAGTATTGTTTATCTTTAACAGAAAATATAAAAATGTCAGAACTAGATTACAGTAATACCCCAAAGCTTAAAAAATGGTGATCTTGATTAGCTTTCTGTCATGTGCCTTTTGAGAATACTGTCCATGCCTCATCTCCTATGTACACATTCTCCTAAAATCAGGAAGTACACTATCAGCTGTATTTGGAAATGAATGTTCTCCTTAACATTGATCCACTGACTCTTTTTCCATGTATACATACTGCCTGCTAGTCAGGAATACATAAAAGCCGTTTTACTTTCACAGAAGAGGCCAGCAGATTAAGTTATTTATCGAGAAAAAAAAGGAAGAGCTCATTCTGAGAGCTAGGTAATTCAGTGTGTAAGACCTATGCAGGTACCTCCCCTACATACAACTTTACATTGGTTATCAGATTGTGCTCTCTGTCTTTAGCAATGTTTAAAATAACTTGCAGACCTACCAGCTAGCATTTATTCAGACTACTATATTACTTGGTAAACACATAATCACTGTGTAAAGTGTAAACATCTCTGTTTCATCTTGCCAACCTAACAACAGACAGATGCTTCTGGAAAGTAGTTTCCAACAATGCCCATTAGCTATTTTTTCATATTTACACCAGTGGTTACCTTTTTTCCCCCCAAGACACACAGAAGTCTAAACCATGTTTAGCTCATTCAAATTTTATCTTTTTAGAAGTGGTTTTCCTTTGCGATGGTAAAGTAGCATCCTGCATTCAATTCTGTCTGAACTTTGGAAGACCCTAAGAACAAATCAACAATGCACTTTGAAATTATTATGAAGTCAAAACTTTGCATGCCACCTTAGCCTGAAGCTAATTTTAACAACTTCTTCCTAAAACAGAAAACATTGATTTAAAATGAACAAATATTCACCCATCGTATCTTAAACATGCCAATACAAAGATATTACGGCGTTGGAAAAGAAATTAAGAGCAGTACATAAGATGTTTACTGTTTCTGATCCATGCACAGGGTATGGACAAACTTATGTTTTGACACCACTGTCACCTATAATAAAATTAGATTACCTCTGCACCCAAACACTAACAGAGGATCTGTCTCAACTAACCACCTGGATTCCACAACTCCCTTTCATAAAGATAATCATCAGGATTTGGTATTTCAGTACTTTTGCAAGCAAGATAGCGGGAGTAGCATTAAAGTCCATGCACACAGGACACCAACAACTTGAAGGTTCACTAGCACTGGCACACTTCCAAGAACATGCAAACTGCAACAGAGGCAGCCGTACTCACTTCAACAACAAGATTTATTTGTCCCAACACTGAGTTCAACAGTTGCATTTAAAAACACCAATCTTGCAGGTCTTCCAGCCCAAACCACCAAGTCTGACAACTGGTCAACTAATTACATCTGTTAGACAAAGCCCTCCACTACCCGTCCAAGCCAAGTTTGATCATATCTCTGCTGCTCAAAAGCAGCCACATATCAGTGCAGCCCAAGCAGGAGTCATGGATAACTGTGGATAAATCCATCCAGATTACTCTTCCCTAAAAAGAAGGAAAGGCTGTGCAAACAACTAATAACACAAGAAAACACTTTCCACTGCCCAACAGCTATGTCACATCTGGACTGGTTTAAGACAGTTGCAGACTGCAGCAGCTCATGATGTCTGGGACAAAACATGCACCAAATGAACATGGCCTGAAGGGTCCCTCAAGGTTTCACTGCTATCCCTGTGGTTGAACAACCTGCAACCCACCCCACAGGAATACCATACAAAATACAGAATGGCATTCTCATCAGCACTGCTCACAGCCTCAGATCACATCTCTGCAAAACCGAAAGTTGTCTGCACTTCAACTCATTTAATACAGATATAGTCAAGCCCATTTTAGGTGTTTGTAGCATTAGGCTTTGTAGACAAAGGGAAAGCAGCAAAATCTTGGTATAAGAAAGAGATATATTTAGAATGGTACTTTCCAGACAGCAGGAACAGAGCTTTCCTCTAGCACAGTGATGCTCAAACTGTGATCTAGGATGTTGTGGCAAATGATGCTTATGGCTCACAAAGCAGAAGCAGAGATGAAGCAGACAAGTCTCTTCCATTAAAGGCTAAACACAGTGCCAAGAATCATTAAACTGTGAATGTCGATAATCTTGTGAAGTCACAAGGCTAGCAATCCATGACTGCAGGGCACCCTTTCTCAGGTATATAAATCAAGCCTTTTTGTTGGTTTGGTTTTTGTCTTGGTTTCGTCTTCCAGTTTTGCCATGTCATTTTTTTTTCAAAGGGCATCAGTTTAAAACAAACTATGCTACTCTATGTTACAAGTTTAACAGCTCGTCTCTCAGTACCACATATGCTAAGAGCACCAGCAAACAAAACAAAAAATCTCAGTGTGAGCCTGGAAACCCCAAAGCTGATGGATAGCTAAGTACAGTTTACTGTGATAAACCAGCAGATAGGACATTTATTTATATATGTGACATTTCTTCTAATAACCCACAGAGATCATATGACAGCAATTTACAAAAACAAGAATGTGAAGAAATCATAATCTCTGTAGAATGGGGGCAAATTAACATTTTGTAATTTACAATGCATGGAATATTGCAATCCTCAAACTTTTGAGGGAGACTTAGGAGGTTAGCTGAAGTGAGAGGAACTGCCTGGATCTGCCATACAGCAGCTTGCTACAGCAGAACTGTGAAATCACAATCATCAAAGCTACTCTGATTCTGAATAAAAACTGGAAATAAATTTAAAATTAAGGCGAGAAGAACAAAAGGGTAACTAACACTCCAGAAAGTTGCAAGTGTGACCTTTTAACACAACATGATATCCAGATCTCCCAGCTAATGTACACTTAAATGTTTATAGGTAAATTTTAATAGAATATAAATGTAGGCCAGCATCACACTCAAGTTTACATTTATCCGTAACGAAGGCTAGAGAGATTACTAATCTACATTTAAACTTTGATAAACAAACCTTCACTCTGCTGGCAAACTTCACAGGCCTGTGTTTATTGCAAAGGGAAATGCCTGAGATGGGAGGATGAGCCAACAGTCTACAGCAACCTGCACCTTGAGAATACACTGAGAGTGCCTAAGAACAAGGACCGATTACAACCAGTCTTCACAGGATCACTGCAAAGGTATTTGTTACTAGCTTTCAGGGAGGAATTCACTCCTGTTCATTCCTGTTCAGGAATTCATCCTGTTGTGATGGGGAGAAGCTGACATCTTTCCTACAACCACTAGGCAGCAAAGATTCCTCCCATTAGCCCAAGGTATCCATCTCCCAAGGCGATACCATTTCAGCTTTTACTACCACTTCGGATTTCAAACATATTTGCAGGGAGAAACTATTATGACTTGCTAGAGCACAAGAAAAATATCACATATGAGAAAGTGACTGCAAATGAGTAAGAACAACAAAACTAAGACTAAACCTCCCATTAAAATATCCCTAAAGTCATACAAGAAATAGGCTGCTCCTGCATTCAAAAAGGTAAATATCCAGAGGCTATTGGTTATTTTGAATAACTCAGAAGATCCCCTGGCTGTCATATAGCTAGAATGTGATTGTTTTTTAAGTTACTATTTACTGCTTTACTGCTAACATCAGAAGTTTTCGGTATTGTATGTCAACAGCTAAGGTTTGTCTTCAACTATGAATCACCTGTCTCCACCAAAAGAAAGTAACAGAAATTAAATTACCTCAGACTGAAGAAAACCTCCTGCAAGACCTACTCATTTAAAAGGAGGAGAAAGAGCACAAACCCAGTCTAACAACTTTTTCTTTTTTTTTTTTTAATTCCTGTCTGCCAGTTCAGCCACATCTCTGCCCTATCCACATTCTTTATTGCTGCTACCACATGTTCTTTGCTTATGTTACACAGGCTATATCAGCTTCACTTCATTGTCTGAAGTTAGGATTCATCCTAATTAGTAAAGCATTAGCAGTAGTTGTCTACATGGCTTTTTAAGGGCAAAATGAATTTGACTAACATAGGCCACAGAACACCACAAATCTCAACAGAAGATGTGGGAAAGCAAGATGGGAAACCCGTGAAAATTACATCCTGTTTGGCTCATTGCTTTATCATCAGGAAAAACTGCTTTTTTTCTTACCTGCTCAGTAAGGACTTAATCAAATTTGTATTTTTTTAATTGCAAGTAGATAAAATCCTAAAAAGGAAGATGACAGCAATCACTGATGTAAACTTGGAAAGAAACTTTTGAGATATTAGAAAATTACTCCTTCCTGGAAAGAATGTGTCTGGATTTCCACAGCCATACTTATAGTTTGAAAAACCCAGCCCAGGATGTCTGAAACAGAGGCATCCTACAGTAAAAGGTACTTAGGTCATTCCAACAACAGAAAACATTTAACTGATTGAGTAATTTAAGACTGCACTCCAACAGTTCAAATCTAGGCTATGAAAAAGCACAAGCCAATGTAATTTTGAATCTAAACTGACCTTCCATCAGGAAATGTTATACTTTGCCTAAAAGAGGAAACTACCACTCCCATTTCCATTACTAACTGTGGAATAAATAATTTTCTTTTGTTTAAAAAGGGGAGGAAAAAAAGAGCTCAATGCTGCATTTGTGCCAAATGTGACAAACAGCACTAAAAGTCACAGAATGTAAGGGAAACATTTTATGGCCATTATTCTATTTTTGCAATTGTATACTAAATATTCACAGTGACAAACATTCACAATGTTCTACTGCCCTTTTCTTTTTTAACAAATGCTTATGATTACTGCAGGAGTCAGGTTGTTCACTGAACTGCTATTTTATCCATAGTCAAAGCAGAGGTGAAAATAGAAAAATAGGCTTTTAAGTGTGAAAACAACAGTCACTAAGTAGGACTTTTAGAAAGGCTCAGTTCATTTTGGACTATAAATTTTATAAGAGAAATGTTTTCAAAAACTTCCTCTGGTCACCAGAGCATTACAAAGGATTCCAGCAAAAATAATTAAGTACAACAGATTATTTCCTGACAAAGCAAGAGAGAAAAAGCCATGAAAACCATAGTGTTGAAAGAATTCCAGAACTGAAGTCTGAAAATCCACCACTATCACAAGTGAGTCACCCTTCCATGGCTGAAGCCAATACTGGTGGAAGCAATTTTTTTTTAGCTCTTGAGGGCTAACTGCAGTAGAGTCAAAAATGAGGACTGGAATCCCAAAAATACTACTGTGATAACAATAAAAGTATTCTAAGGAAAAGGTCAGGAAAGGTCATTTGTATTACAAACTAGAACATCCTTGATAACACTGGCACACAGCCTAAACCCACACAAGCTGACATCCAGTATTGAAACCAGGTTCTTGTGCTTCACAGTTTTTCCATACTGTTGGTAAGTTAGGTCCTAATCCATTCCTCTCCATTGAATCCATTTCAGTTACTATTCAATAAAATCCAATCAGTATACAGTAGCCATGGCAAGTGCACCCCATTGCCAAAGCTGGGTGGCAAGTCTTGCCATAGCAGTATTCCTCCATACTGACATGCACCACCTTTCTCCAGATCGGACGAAGAATGAATAGGTTTCACGTAAGAAAAACAGATTTCCAAAGGCAACAACAATTTTTAGTGTAAGTTGCTCACATATCTGTTCATATTTATAAAATGGAAATGTGTGCTAGCTCAAAAGGAAAAAAAAAAAAAGTTCCCAGGCCATAATACCTTAGCATTGCTGATTTCTGGGAGCTGTGTGCACAGCAAGGTCTTGGAACAAGTAAGGGTAGGTGTGTGCAGGTGGGGAAGCCCTACATACATTCTAAGTGAACGTGAGCACATACAGAGCATATGCCTGCTCCTCAAACACAAGTAAGACTAGTATGCAATTTTCTTTCAGATAAAATTGAGAAGCCTATCCCTTCCTCTAAAGCCACACACTACTTCTCCTTGAATTAGCAAGGCATACCATTCTTCTCTTGAAAAGCCAAGAAGTTTTTTAGTAATACTTAACTCTAACCTGCAGCCCTCAGAAGTTTAAAAAGTTGCAATTATTCTGACTGTTAATCAAAGGTTCTAGATAGTACATCAGCATGTAACATGCATGCTATTCAAGCCTCTATTAATATGCACAGGATTGAACAATAAAATGCAACATAAGACTTTTTTTTCCTAATTCATGCCCCACACACACAAAACCATAAAACTTTCTAGACACCAACAATGTGACAGTGAAAAGTTCAGAAAAGAAGGGGAATGAAGAACAAAAAACAGAACTGAACAAACAAGAAAGGAAA
The DNA here is from genome assembly GCA_013398275.1 of Promerops cafer. Classification (NCBI taxonomy): domain Eukaryota; kingdom Metazoa; phylum Chordata; class Aves; order Passeriformes; family Nectariniidae; genus Promerops; species Promerops cafer. Next base: position 309,010 of record VZSE01015372.1, on the reverse strand, counting down.
GCTTCCATGATAAAGTAAACAATCTAAGAAAGGAGGACAAATTTATACAGCAAAATACAATTTAATTTGTCATTTATTACGCAAGTTACTGGAATTCTGCACACTGTATTTCAACCTAAAGGCCAGTTTTTAATACTACATAAACTATCAGATTGACACAAACAAAAAAGCATGTCTGGTAACATGCTTCACTGACAAGCCAAGGAACACATTAGAACTACCTTTTGATAGAGAAAAGCTAAAAAATTACACCACCACTACAATTTATTTCACTTTTATAGTGCAATTCGGGGAGACATAAAAACAAAGTGACAGAAAGGATGGTAAGTGTCTCTATCAGTAAACCAAGTAATAAGCTGCTTTCATGAGACCTCTACATTTTCTTGGTGTTAATTTTTCCCTAGGCCTCAGCTTCTGATAACCTATCTAGACTACAAGTACTGGCATTTGTGATAAGCTGCCCGGTGGTGTACTTGTGGAGGTGTTGTTAATGCCTCATTTTGTTAGCTTTGGCTGCCTACTAAAGTAGTGAAGAACTGGACTTGCTGATGAACATGATAGCCAAACCACAAGACTAAGAATACTGCTGAATAATTTTGTGACTTAATGTTGTGTGTTGATTTTACTTATCTCAAACCAGACAATGCTCTTGTAGAGGTACTAAATATCCTTTTAGGTGCAAGTCTCATGCCTACAGAGCCACTTTTTGCAATAATGAAAGGCTCTCTGTCCATGCTTTTAACTTTTATCATAAACTACCTAAATATAATGGGGAGGGGAAAAAAAGGAAGACCACTCTAAGTTCTTGAATAAAATCATGTCTATTTGGACTGTGAAACAGACACAAGTAAATACAGAGAGCGACAGAAAAGCTGAACAGGAATCGGGCCTCTAGCATCAGCTGTTGATATTATTACTAAATTAAAGATTGTTTCCTAGCTTAGACTAAACTAAGACTAAATCCAGTGAGGTATTGGATTATTACACAAAATCACTGTCACCTAAGGTTGTATTGTCACAGTGCATTTAAATAGCCACTGACAAGATTATTTCAGTGTTGCTCAATACACTTGGATTGAGAGACTTGCTATTATTTGAAGTAGTTCTGCGTCACAATAAGAGACAAAAATAGTTAAATTCAGTAACTGGCCTCCCTTACAGTAACAAAGAACCATAACATGAAAACTTGGCTTAAGAGTATCAGTACCCAGGTCTCAGCAAAAGAAACTGAAATACTTAAAAAGTCAGGCCCCTTACATAAAAGCAGAAAGATTTATTTTCTTCATACTTGAAGTCATTCAAAAGAAATTTGAAGTATCTAGAAAGAATGCTCTCATCTTGTCCCCTGCAACAACATCCCCATCCCTTCCTGCGAATGTCCCCTGCTTTCTCTGAGCAGAGTAATTTGAAGAAAGGCAACTGGGTACTGTGTCAGATTGTCCAGATTTTAAAATTATAATGATGCCCAAAACAAGTCCATGTAAACCCTCCTCAGACAAATGGGAAAGATAAGAACTGTTTAACTAGCACTATGCTTCCAGAAAGTCAACTATGATTTACGTTACTTTATTTGTTGAGAAATGGTTAAAATAAATCATTCACTATACCATGACAGACTGTGTAGCAGGGATTACTATTCCCTACATCTGGCTTTTCCTGTTTACTTAGTCAAACAGGACACTTCCCCCTCTGATAAGGAGTAAGATGGTATCAGGAGCTACAAGCATTATCAGCAACCTCCTTAGAAATCCATCTTTTCTCTCTGTCATCTGAATCTTGGGATGAGTGTGCAATATGCCCTATATAGTATCTCCTCCCTTCTTAAATTCTCCAAGCAAGTCTTAAAAGTTAAAGATTCACAGACCTAGCTTGATCCTAACATGCAATGTGGATATTCTGAGGTTAAATGGGGTCCATTTCCTACCTAAATATTTAAACATTAGACTGACTGTTTTTAAAATACTTTGAAAACATGTAACAATGTCAGCAATGAACCTGGAATACACAGCTTGTTGGCCTCTGCTTACTCAGCAGAGTAAGAGTAATCCTGTTTCTCAGAAAGAAAACTCCTAGTTCTCACATCTCAAAAGACAAAGCTCATGAGCTATGCAAGTGCTAGCTGAATCTTTCCATCTCTGACCAACATTAATCAGATCAAAAAGCATTCTCACATGCTCTGAAAGAGGGATGAGGGAATTCATTGCTCACCTTTTCAGGGTCAATTCTCCTGTATGTGTTTGCTTGGTTTTAGTTGACCTGCTGGTTGCATACATGAAAAGAAGCAGAAGGCAAGATCATCACCATCCCTGATGAGGCACCTAAACCAATCACCATCCCATTCCTGCAACAGGTACTTCACATGCCCACTTGCCTCTCTGCCACAACAGTTCCTCAACGTAAATACAAACCGCTGAGCATCTGTGCTGATTTTGGCACAGTTAATTTTCCTAAGACTACTGGGCTAGCAGGGGCTATTGTTCTGGATTTGCACACTGTTGATAACAGGGATGTTTTAGCTGTTGCTGAGCAGTGCTCACACAAGGTCAAGGCCTTTTCTGCTCCTCACCCCACCCCACCAGGCTGCTGAGGTGCACAAGGAGCTGTGAAGGGACACAGCCAGGACAGCTGATGCCCACTGAGTATAAGGATATCCCATCCCATACAACGTGATGCTCAGCATATGAAGAGATGGGAAGAAGGAAGGAGGAGCCATTTGGAGTGATAGTGTCTGTCTCCTCAAGTCACAGTTACATGTGATTTAGTCCTGCTTTCCTGGAGATAGCAGAAGATGTGCCTGCCCATGGGAAGTGGTGAATGAATTCCTTGTTTTCCTTTGCTTGTGTGTTTGGTTTTTGCTTTACCTAAATTGTCTGTGCCAAGATTCACAAGTTTTATCACTTTCACTCTTCTGATTCTCTCCCCCGTCTCACGGGAAGCAAGTGAGCTGGTAGCTGTGGCTGTGTGGGGCTTAGTTGCCAGCTAAGGCTAAACCACGACAGCATCCCTCTTTATGAATTTACCCCCAAGAGCACAGAAATGTTGCTCCATTAAAAACACATCTCAGCACATCCTGCTGGTTAGGGCTGCTGGAACACTCTACCCCTCCCCAGTCCCCTCTGGTCTCTCATGCACTATTGAGCTGAAATTAGCTATTCATTACATGTGAAGGAGTCTCACATAGAGCAGCACCCTGCTGCTAAAGACTGCTATTTTACATGGCAATTTTGCACTATAGCATCTGCTACCTTACTAATATGTATATTTAATGCCACTGCATAATGTGCAGAATTATATGCTGTGCACTCTCTGTTTGTTCAGATATTACATGCTCGTAAGTAGCACTATTCTGTTTGAAAAACATTGTACGTTTTTTTTATTAGGTCTTCTCCCTGGTGTTTCCTGTAACAGTGCCCCAAACAAGCAGGTCATAGACTACTCTAGACCAAAAACCCCCTTGACTTGGGGTGACACAAGCTTCTGGCCTGCATTACTACCATAATTCTGTTTATTTCCTGGGTCTCATTACCCAGGCTTTACATTGTTCCAATATGAAGGGAACTGGAAAGGGAATCATATCTTGACAACTGGTCAGATATGTACTCCACACTACTCTTGCCACTGGGAATGTGAATACTCAGAGCAGTGGCCTTTTTACTGTAAGACAGTGTAAGAAGTAACATTAAGTTCCATCACATGCAGTTATTAATCATTTTGTTCACAGAGCAAACTACCTGAGAGGGGAAAAAAGAAAATCCATGTTTTAAACTAGAGGGTTTAGGAGTCAAGTGTGGGACCCACATGTCAGGTGTTTCATCTCCTACAGGAAAAACTTCAGTATGCTCCTAGGCCAAAGGTCATCTTAAGCCAATCTCATCCATCCTCCCCTACACCTAACTCAGAGAAAAGTGATTATGAACATGGTTATTCCAGGTGGCAAAATGACTGTCCATCTAGTATAGAAGACAGCAGCACTAGCATCTATGGTTGCCAGCTCAGATTTCAACTTGAGTTACATACCTCCAAAGCAACTGAAGTACAGGAAATTAATCTACTCTGCATAACTGAAGTGATGCCCTCTGGGAAACACTACTTTAAATCTGATTTTGAGGAAGCGATAACCTGCTCTCTGTTGGAAGGCAAACAAATTCAAAGCAAAGAATATCCCATTATTCTGAGCTAAAGCAAGCTCAACTAGGTATTTAGGGTTATGCAGGTAGACATTCGCTCTAGAATTTGTCTTCAGACTATTTTGATGTTAGAAAGATTTGGGAGCTGTAACAACACTTAAGTGTACCCACAGGATACTTTAAGGAACAAAATTCTAACCGGTCTATTCTCCTTGTTCCAAGCTACAAATAAATCTATAGAGGAGTAAGGAGTAGCAGAGCCTCAGTCCAGTAATCTCTTTTCTGCTATGAGCATTCAATAGTCAAATAGCCTATTGTTTCTATATGAAAAGGTGCCCAAGGCTTTCCTAACTCTCCTTTATTTACAAAGTAGACAAGCTCCATTTCTAAGGACAAAAAGGACTCCAGTGTACTGGGCCTTTCTACGCACCCAATACACACGAAGGCTGCTCTGATGTGCAATGCAAACTGTGCCCTGAGAATTTTGCAGAACTAAGCATCACCCCAATTCTTGAGAGCATAAAGATGTCAGGAGGCTGACACAGGTTGCTGCCTGCAATTCATTGATGAAAACAAGGATAGCAGAGAAGACTGTACCCAGAAGGAACTCCAGAAGGAAAGACCGCCATCTGCTCCTTACACACATATGCACACACACGCAGGGCTTGTATGCAACCAGAGTAATGGGAAAATTCTCAGTTAATCTTCTACATTTCAGAAGGACCATCACAGCTAGACATTTATAAAGCGTATGAGGATGAGCAGAGTAATTTCTCAAATTATCTCAAGATTCAAAAAAACCCAAAACCAACAAAATCTGTTTTTTCCACCACAGGCATATTTAACAAAGACAACCCCGATGTAGTCCACATGAAGAGAAACAATTTGAATACTAAAATAATGAAACAGAATCAAGACACTTCTAGAACAGGCTAATATTGATTTTTTTTAATAAATTCATCTACACAAAATTCACGAAGCAGAATATGGATTTGTTATATTTTGGCATGGGACATTTACTATGATTTTAAAATATCCATGCCAGTGATGAAACTGGTTAGAAAAAGAATTCATTCCCTTTTAAGAGTAAGCATGTCACTGTCTGAACATTTTGTTTTGAGAGGCCAATGCAAATTACAAACCTTCTAGACCATGGAAAACAAGACAGCTAAAGAAACCACCTTTTAAATTTCTGGAAACATGCTGAACAAAAAAAAAAAATTTGTCTAGTTGTTCAGGATATTAAAAGAAGTAACCTTTGCTTTTTCCCTTCAGTCTGTCTTCCAAAAAAGTAAACAGTAGAAAAGCCACAAGCATTATTTTTCTGTTTTCAGGTGAGTTTCAGAGATTTTGTTTCTCATCCAGCTGTCCCTGCAACCTAATTGTTTACCACATTTAGACAAGAAATTTTTATCTGACCTCATTTTCACAGTCAAACAAAGTATTTCTGAGGGCATTCATAGGATCCATTGCTGTAATGAAATGACAGTTAATTAAGTAAAGGAATTAATACTTTTAAAATGCTCTACCAATCTAACCAGGCTGAAACAAATACTACTATACTATACCACATGTAGTTATTCTTTCAGAGATAATATTAAAATCAGCAGCACACTGACCTGAAAACAAACTACTTAACCAATTTCTTTCCCTAGTGTAATTACTTTAAGCAAGTAAAAAAGCCTTAATAAAGAGAGAACACTATAGTTTGAATTCAGAACTCCTGACTGGAGTTCTCCAGTAAGAAAACACCTTTCTTGAAACATCTTTCCTTCTTACTGTATTTTAAAGGTAAAGAAGAAACAGAAAATTACTGCAATATCACTAAGTACCTGTGCCTTCAATGACATTATGAAGTTTGTTTTGCTCTCTTTTCCTCAGAACTCAAAAGACTTTGCTGGAAGGAAGCCTCTCATTCCAACATTTGGATGCTGCACACCACTAGTCACTACCACTTCAAAGAGCAGACAAAAAGCTTCTAACACACCAGAGGCAGTTTGCTAATGTTTACAGCAACAGAGTATTATTCCTACTCATAATCCACAAAAATCATCTGCAGAGGGTGGGGTGAGCAGAGGGATGTATTTCTTCCTCTTATCATGGATTGCACAGCATCCCGTTGAGAAGTGATGGTGAGAAGGCTCGGCAGCAGAGTGGGCTAAGCCACAGCTAGTCTGACAGCTATGCAGAAGGAATGCCTGTGCCCCTAGGCCCGGACAGACATCAGGCTGCAGCTGCCAAAAAACTACTTCCTATTTGGTGCACTCTGTCAAGCAGAAGTCTGTATGGAAATAGTTTGCAGGGCAGACTGACCCACCTCAGATGAAGGATGTGTAGCACAGCAGAACATGAACTAGCTAACAAAGAGAGGAAAAGAGCCCACACTGCTGCTATGGAGGAGAGAGCAGCACAACCCGTGAGTAATGTCTGCCCCAAAGAAGAGCAGTGCATGAGGAAGAGGCAGTCTAGACAGGATGGGGGGCGGGGGGTGCACGGCTTGTTTGCTTCGACTGCTCCACAATGCAGACTTTTCCCACATCAAAAGGAGGGGAAGGGAGGGGAAAGAGACAGGCAGCCTTGCAGGAAGACCTATTCCACTTTGAAAAAAGACAGAAAGAAGTCTCCCACCATTTATTCATGATACTTACTTCATATCTTAGAAAAACTGATTTGCTACTTAATAACTCAAGGATTGTATTTTTCCGTACATGTATCACCAAGCACTGAATCCGATTCATTATCTCCCAGAAAGTTTGACTGTGTCTAAGTTGATGCCAAGAACCTTCCAGTCTACAACTTACTTTTAGAAACTAGATAAAATCACGAAGCTGACTGCTTTAATGCATCATGGTAAACAATTACCCAACAGATTAAAAATACAGAAAGAACAGCAAGCTACCCTAAGCATCTATGCCCGGCATATCATTCTTGTCTCAAGAGCAGTTCTCCAGGCATACAGCAGCTAGCCAAATGTACCAAGTCTCAACCTTTCAAGCAGGAAAATGGAACACAGTAAGGGTGAGGAAAGGACATATGAAAAAATTTAAGTCTTCACAAACCCAGAAATTATTTAAAACATAGTATTTAACATTTGTTAAAATATGCATAACTAGGTTTGGAATAGTTATACTCATTTAGAGCACAAGCACATTTGTTTATGTGTAAGTAAATACAGTCTGACAGCAGTTTGGATCACATAGCAGAATGAATCAACTGCAAGTTTAATAAGCATTATTTGTATTCTACGTAATAGTCTATGTGTTCTTTCAAGCCACTGCGGTGATAACACATTTAAAAGTCTTTCACTGTGTACTAAATCTAAGGTACCTAGCAAAATACAGCATATTCCAGTTGGATGCTTCCCAAACCATATCACTCAACTTTTTAAATATTACTGCCATCTGGCTACTAGGCTTTGTTTACCAAAACAGTAGCTGTGCACACATTTCTACAGCAGCTGTAGTCAAAAAAATTAAGTAATGCCATTTGGTAATTCACATTAAAAAAATGGAAAACTCTAAAACTATTTTATCAAGCCAGTTACCACTGTGCCCAGAAAAATTACATATAGGTAGCTTTGTGTTTTGCTGTATTTTCCATTTCAGTGCTTTAATGTTCTTCACCAACTCATGTCCCACTGGCACTCCCACAGTCCAGAACTAACAGTGACTGAAGAACATGTCAAGAATAATCTACCTTGTATTTTCTGTAATTCCATTCTGGATAAGTACCAGTGCCACAGAAATACAACATGGAAATGATGTCATAGTAGTACCTCTGGTAGTTCTTAGCATACACAGCAAATCATAGAGCCTTCTCAAAGAGACCCCAACACCATGCTGAAGGCTCTGATTTATTCCAGGAGCTCTTCCCAGTGTCCAGGCCATAGTAAACAAAACAAATATTTAAATTATGACTAATCTGAAACAATGCTCAATGAAAGCTGGGGAAGTCCTGGGAGCAGTAGGAATATTTAAATTGGGAAAGACCCTGTGGCATTTTTTTAATTACAGTACATTTTATTAATCAGGCCTGGAAACCACAAACCCAAGGCTCTTTGTGACTGAGTTGTCAAGGCAGCACAAAACACACTCAAGGCCAAAAAGGTGAAGAAGCATTTTCAGCAGTATACTTTGTGGATATCTTACACGTGTATGGCAGAATTCAATCTTTAAATAAAGGCTGTGGCCTCAGAGAATAGATAATCTTCGGCTGAAAAAAAAGTCAATTATAGTGCAATTACAGCAAGGTTTTTTCCCAAGTTCTACCACACTGAAAACACGACCTAAAGCTCTGTCCACATACTTATTCACTTCAGTACCCAAATAACCAAATATAAGAGAATCTAGCAGTTGCTTAAAGTATGCATAACTAGAACTGAAATAGTTGCACCAATTTAAAGCAAAAACACATGGATTTGTGTGCAAGAAAATACTGTCTGACAGCAATCTGGATCAAATGCAAACTTAGTAAGCTATAGGATAATTAAGAAAAGTTTTTCATACGTATGTCAGCAAGTTGAGTTATGTGTTTTTGTCCCTAATGTTCCACCAGGAATTTTGTATGGTTTGGTACATGCATACACATTCCTTGTGGCAGTAATAGCTTGTTTCTACACCTGAATGAACACAGCAGATTATCAAGCACTTTACAGCCCAGAACAGCTCTGCAGGCTGATCTTGCAAAGACTTTAGTAGAAGAGTCTCTTTGTTCTCTTCTAGAGAGCAGTACTTCTTGATCTATAAATTGTTTACATGTTGATGTTTTAGAAAAAAAAAAAAAAATCAGTATTTTTGGAAGCAATAGCTAGATTTTTACTTTTTTTCTGCTCTCTCTCAAATCACAGGCACTGAGGTTATCTGAGAAGTGACATGGTCCAATCTGACAAAAAAGTATAGGACCTGGAGAAGTTTTAGCCTGATCTGACTTGAGTATTTTATAAAAGATTTCAGGCCGTAAGTACAGACTCTTCTTGCTAGGCATCAAACCAAAAAGAGCTATGAACCACAAGCAACCAAAAAACCCAGTATCACACAATTTTATGGTAAGATCACACAATATGCATGGAAATCACTGAGTCTATCAAAGTTAAATATCCTTGCGAAAGGATCCCAAAGTGTCAGGAAAGTTATCTTTAAGGATTATATATGAACCATCTACTAGGCCAAAGAGAAAAACCAGGATGGTAAGTATTTTATTCTCATCTTATACAAAACAGCTTTCAGAAGGTCTTAAAAAATGAAGGAATCATATTAACTTTCCTCAAATACTTTCATAACACTTTTCATCCCTAAGATAAAATAACACCTAATGTAAAAGACTCAAGCAACCAAATATTAATAAATAGTACCAATGTGATCCTGAGATGTTATGACACTGCTCACCTGCTGAGTATTTGAAAATGATAAGTGCTGCATTCTCACACCTGTCTGTGACTCTTACAGCAGGCTTGTGCTGTAGATAAACAAGGCCAATACAGGTTATACAGCAAAGCATGCCAAGTAAATCTCTGAACAGATCAATAATGGGAAAAAATAGTGAACAATTAAAGGACATATTTCAATTTCTGAAGTCAGAACAAGTTCAATAATTAGATACGCCTTTTTTTTTTTGGATGCAGATCACTCTTAGCAAAGGCAAAAAATATGGATAAGCATAAAGAGACAAGCTATACAAATTGCAACACCACGCAACTACTCTCACTGTACTTATGTCCTAAAGAAAAATCTTGTAGTGTGGTCCTTGCTTCAGGAACATGTCACTCTTCCAAGAGATTACTTTCAATTGTTACAAATACAGCTGGCAGAGAAGACTATCATTCAGGTACCAAATTTCATTTCTCTTCTTTTTGGATAGAGGTAAAAAAGAAAACATTATCTTATATAAAGACATCTATTTTTTTTAATATTGCCTTACATCTTCCACCTTGACCTTTTCTCTATTTCTTTTATGTGGTAAAACTGATAATGACAGAATGCCATTGATGCACCAAGTGTTTTTCCTGTTGTACAGTATACACTTAATCACAGTTCCAGTCTCAATGAAATCCCTAGAAGTTACGAAATCTTTATATTTCGTTTTTAAATCTGACCTCCAAGGTGTATATAGCAATCTAAACACCTAAATGAAAGGTTTCAAGAAATGGTGGTTGTTTTGTTTCTCTTCTCCCCTGCCTTTCTTCCTCTCCTTAGTTCTGGAACAAGAAAAAATCCCCTTTTAATCCTTCCCTCAGCTTCTGACACACATCTAACTGCTTTTGCAGTGCTAAGTAATACCAGCTGGGGTAGCTGTGGATGAAAGCATTAAACACTTGCCCTAGGTTTCATGAGTTGAAATCCAGAGGCAAATTTGCATAGGTTGTCTACATTATCTCACTATCTCTCCAACAACACATACACATGTAAATTCAAATTTAGCAAAGGACAAAGTTTAGTTTAATGTAGTTGAGAAGAGGGAGGCAGAATTGTTTAGAAATTCTCCCTGAGAAGCAGCCTGTTGTATTAGAACAAAGCAGCTTATTTCTATCGTTTCTTTGTTTGGGCAGGTTAAAAAGGTCATTTATGCCTCAAAGCATCAAATTAACATTTGAGGATATGAATTTTAAAATGGGCTATTTGCTTCTACTTTCTAAATTGCTAATGATTTTTTCTTTAACATGAGGGAGAAGTAAAGGGAAAAGGGGAAATACAGAGCCAGACCTCCAAAGGAAAAAGAGCCTTCTCCTCAGGCAAATTAGGCACTGACTTTACATCCGTATCAGTACAAGGTGACTATATCTTAATTACACCTCAGAAATTAAGCAGATAGTTCAAATGGTGTCTAATAAAACTAATTTTTAATTACTAAATAATTTTTGGCATATCATATACAACTTTCTCCCTCCTGACCACAGAGACAAGCCCCAATATTCACAATGTGAAATCCCCACCAGCAGAAAACAGATTTCGAGCATGCTTTGCACTGACACAATACTGCTCATCTTGCTAGTGCTGATTTTAATAAACTACATCATAACTTGTAACACAAATACAATTATTTATATAATTTTAAGTAAGTGTTGTGGGGCTCTAAAAGAAATTAACAAATCCTATGTGCTTTTAAACCAGCTAACTGGAAGTATTTGGGACCAGGTTCTCTAACACTAGGCTTTCCACCTCTGAAACCACCTATGGTTTTCATCAACTCTTCACAACTAGCACCGAGTAAACTGTGAACTGCATTTCTATGAAAACTTTTCAAGCTAAAAAGTTCACAAAGCCACAAATACGCTTCACAAAAAAATCATGCTGAACTCAAATTATGCCCATTGGATACAGTTTGCGCAAAAGCTCATACCTCATCATTTGCTTTCTCCAGCTACCCAAAACCTATCTGGCTGTCTTGAATTCATGTCCCCTTCCCAGCAGATGGAAGCAGGACAACAACCTGCAGATAATGTTCCCTACCACATGGAGGTCTTGCTGGCTAAAGAGACTTTAATATTAGACAGTAATTTCCAAACAATTAGCAGTACCAGTTCAACTCCAGCAGCTTGAACAATAGTGGCTGACAAAATCAGCCCTGCTTGCCAAAAAATATCACCTAGAATTCATTGGAAATTGGATTTTAATGCTTCCTTCAATTAGTAATTTTTATTTAAGGAGAACAAGCCAACATTCACCATTCAGTACTGTCCAAAACTTACAGCCAAAAAAAAAAACCTGTTCAAACCTGTTGAATTTTTTCAGACTCAGGAACAGCTTAAATATCAATTACCAAATGTAACAATTCACTTCCAGCCAGCATAAGACTCAAAGAAACCCACACACTCCATTGTATCTTTAACAATGCTGCTTCACATTACAACCAGATAGTAAACACTCTGTGACAGAGTAACCTGTAGGAGCAAAAGCTGAATGCTGCTAGGCACTAGTTCACGTTAAAAAATGTAAATTGGTAATACAAAACACAGCTGTTGTTTTGAAGGCAACAAAAAATTTCAGACAACAGATCCTTACACAGGCAGGTGAAGGCAAAATTTTCTTCATGTTCCCACCTGTCAGTGTGAAGAGTATCTGCCACTGCTTTTTGCCAAAAGAGGAAGAAGAGCAGCAAACAAAGAAGAAAACTCAGCCTGCATAAAGCTGCTTATAAAATGCTTTGCCACTTTTCTTCTGTGATTGTTTTTTGTGTTATTTGTTGAAACACCAGTGCATGGAAAAGAGTATTATCACCCACAGAAGTTGTTTCTGAACAGAGAGGAATTATTCTTTTTGGGCCATTATCAGCATAAAAACCAGATACCGTACTTCTACACAACTCAATTTGCAGCTAATAGGTTTTTTAATAGATTCCTATTAAAAACACCATGTAATTCTAGACAGGCAGGAGCAACTATATTAAAACCTGTGAATATTTTTTCTTATTATTTTTAATTTCAGTTAGCTTTACAACAACATGTCAATTTTAGGGATCTGTGCAGCAACTGTCACTTCAAATAGCATAATTTCAACTAGCCACAAAAGAAAGTTTCCAAAATGTCATGAAGCCAGCTGAAACCACGTCTGTACTCTTCCAGTCTGCTCCTAAAGATACAACAAATCTCAAAATACTAGAGAAATGCAGACACTGCTGTATCTCTATATACTTTTACAGTATCTTTGTGACACAAGTACCACACTGTGTTACAAGAATTTGCCAGCTACCACCAAACAGCTCTGTGATATGCTTCAAAGCTAAAACAAGGTTAGATTTCATTATATAACCAAATTCTTTCTAACTGAACAGGGTCCAGCTTTTTCTGCCTTGGGCCTCCTAGTAGCACAAGTCAGCCACATCCAAACCACACCAGCTGGTGTCTTGCTTTGGTAGGCACACAAAAGATACACCCTGGCACAATCACCTGTGCCATACACATACTAAAGGTAATAAAATGTAGTTTATATTATAGAGTAAGGTAGAAGAGTGCAACATCGTCAAATCAAAATTCAAACTAAAAAGACAGAAGATTCACAACAAGGTTTGAATCAAAGAGATAAAGAAGTTCAAAGTTACCTAATTTTCTATGGGCACTGATTCCAACAAAAGCTTGAGAAAATGCTCCTTTTACACATTTAGCCACAGGTCCCTGGGGATAGTTATTTTACTGTTACTCAAATAATTAGAGAAAAATGTACATAATTTATGACAGTCAAACCAGTTACTTGTATCAAGTCTACAATGAGCAACAGAGCTCTCTGAGCCACATATTGCATTTTGTACAGGTTTTCCAGCAACACTAACATTTAGTTTCTCCTTGTTGCTGCTCAGTTGAGACTCCTCCAATCCCCCAGAATGTCCTGGCAAAGGGCACCAATAATTCTGTCCCACACAATGGCTCTCATCCTGGTATAGGGACAATATGGTATGCTGGGCAGACAGACGTGACGAGAAAGCTGCCAAGCATCTGGGGAAGAAGTGGAAAAAGAAATGATACACAGCAAATGGGATGAGAAAGAAAAGTTGCTTATTTGTCACCACTACTGTATCCAAATCCCATCAAGGCAATCATCAAGAGAGATTTTCATTCTCCTGATTCACCAAACCAGAAAGGGGGGGGTGGGGGGGGGGGGGAGAACAAACACCACCAACCAACCAACAAAAACATGCTGATATTTTAAAGCTAGACGGGCATTTTCATCCCTACTACATGCAAACTGAAAAACAGCTGCAGAACAAAAGCCAGTTTTGTACTAGAGCCATATGAAAAAAAGGGGGAGGGACAATGGGTAGGAGACACTTGGAGAAGTTTTACACTCACCTTCTGCAAAGGATTCCTTTCAGAACCATTAGAAATGCCTTTGCTGCACTTACGAACAACCACTTCCAGCTACTCATAATACTCAGGAAACTGTTTCTGCTGGGTGTTATTTTCTTACCTAATCAAATAGCTACCTAATCTATTATTCCTAATTTTTCTGCCCGCTGTGAGAGTATTCTACTGTCAGCTCTCTGGGTTCAGGAGTTCACCAGATGGAATGTACCCAAAAACTGATACAGTGGGGGAAAAGCAGGGGAACAAGATGCAGTGTCTTAATCACAGTCCTTGCAAAAGTTGTTCCTGTAGAAGCTGTATGTGAAGTTACATCTTGGTTAATGCCTCTAGAAAAGAAGTGAGGCAAGCACATGCTGAGTTTAAAATTTCTTTAGATATTAAGATAAGGACGCAGATTCACCACAAGCATCCCTTTGCCAAAATAACTGACACGGGAAAAAAATCCAACATGGCACTTGATACACTGTCAGGGAAATAAGGATCCCCAGAAATCAGTTAGTACACACATGGCACTTACTGGACATTAGATAGCTTTTGATTATTATTCTCTGCCCATTATCAGAGTGGTGCAATGCCTATAATTGCAAAGGGGTTGCTATGATTTTAGAATTTTTAGATGTCTTTTGCCGTTTCCTTCCTGCACACTTACACTGACATTGTACTGAACTGGTAATAATGCTCCGGTATGGACGGAAAAAAATCTACACAAGACAGGACCACCAGCCAGTGGAGCAGAAAGGGAAAAGTGCGCAGCTTGGGCACCAGTGCTGCAGCACCACTCTATAGTTCTGGGGTTTAGTTGGCTGGTTTTACTGGTTTATTCGTGGGTTAGCAGTTTGTTGGTTTGCTGTTTGTGGGGTTTTTGTTTGTTTCTTTTCTGTTTGTGTGGGGTGGCTGTTTTTGTTGGGTTTTTTTTTTCAAAATTACAGTAAATGCACAGGATTTCTCAGTGGATACAGCACTGGGTTCACTTCCCTTCTTTAGAGGAAAAGGGCCTCTCTCTCAAAACCGCTTCTAAGTTTCTTTCACTGTGAGTCATGATGACAAGACACTTCAGGGAACATGTGTACTGAACACAAAAACAGGCTCTGAAGAGAAGTGAAACATCAAATGTAAGGAACTTATATACCATAACACCAATAAAAACCAACTACACAACAATATTGCCTCTGCCATGTTAATTCACAGATTTAATAATAAAAAACTTACATAGCCATTCTAGCAAAATCCATCTCCACATACCAAATTAAACCTTTGACAGTGAATTTCAGAAGTAATATGTTAAGCTTTATCTGGTGCCTTTCTTTTTCAGAAATGCAGAACCACAGTGAGTCTCTCCGTGCTCAAGCCCAGTGTGGGCAATTCCTATAAAATAGCTTGCAATATTTAGAAAGCTTGAAAGATCCAAACTCCTGTTTTATATGGTTTATGCTGCATTTAACTAGACCTAGTAATATTATAGCTCAAGAGGAAATCCCAGATTGTGCTCACTGGAATGAGAGGTACAAACTCGTCTGATTCACAGAGGCAACCCAGAGACTTCCTCATAGTCACATTGTGTCACTACTACCCTGATGCTCCAGACAGAACTTGAGGCACCACTGTGGTATGCACTGTCCAGCAGCAGTCATAAAATTTAATAATAATCTGCAACAGACAAGACAGTGGAGAAAGCAACACACACAAAGCAGAATGACTCACGCAGAGTCATGCAGCACCACAATAGTACAAACGAAATTTACTACTTCTGACTCCTAAAACACCAACCACTAGATGATGTATCAAATTTTAAAAGATGTTTTCCATACTAGTACTTCTGATGTTTTTTGGCTCTAGTTAAGACTCGATACCATTTGACAGTGAATTTCATGAACTAGACCTGCCTTACAAAAACAAGTTGCTCCATCAGGAACAGGTCTATACCAATTCCACCAATACCTGCAATGTCATTAGGAAAGGAAGAATGGGAGATTAAAGAGAAATGGGCTTCTCTTGAAGTTTTTTTCCACTTCACCTCTCCTTCACAGAACTATTAATTAAAAAATTCCATCATGTATTTCTACTTAAGCTCTGAAGAGAGTCCTGAAACCTGTATCTCTAATTTATATAAAAGCATTATACCACTGTGACAAGTGCACACTGACCAGAGACCTGTGATGAGAAGCACTGCCCCACAAGTTTTGCAGATTTAACAGTGAAGACTACAAGTAGCAAGACTGGTTATAGCAGAGAAAGGTAGACCCCAAAAAAGCTGAATTTAAAAAAAAAACAAAACAAAACAAAAAAAACAAGAGAGCAGCTTCAAAAAAGCCTGGACCTGCTAAGCAAGTGTCCAGGCAGCCCAGAAGTTTCTGCAATCAGCAAGTCTCCCAAAATCCTTTTAATAAGAGGAAACATTTAAGTAATGTTCCACTTACCTATACTGTTGGTAAGGCTCATAGTGAAAAATGCTTTCTGTGACTCTTGCACAAGCCTGGATATTATCCAGGCATGATATTTATTTTTTGCATTAGTTTCATAATAATAATACAAAAGCATAGATCCACCCTGATATCTGATTATAGAGCTGAAGAGAGTATCACCCAGAAGATGCATCACCCAATCAAACACAAAACCTCGGTAATTTTATTAATTTTTAACTGAAAAGTTTAACACCTTGCCACCCTCAAAATACTTTACTACATAAGCTCTCCCCTGATTTACGAAATAAGGGGCTGTGACAGCACCACTGCGCTTTACTGCTCTAGTACTTCTCTCACCCGGCAGACGAGAGGCAGGGCAGCAGCGCCACCAGTGCCTCCCAAAACCCCTAACCCTGGAAGGCTGAGAGCTCAGAGCTCTTCAGGGGCTCACCTGCAGCCCTGAACACGAAATACAGAAGGGCCGGACAGGGTGCGTGAGTGCGACCCTTGCTCCTTCCCGTTAAACAGCACCTCGTCCTTCCCGCCCGAGGCCGGGTGTGACGGAGCGGGCGGGGCGCGGCGGGGCCCGCCCGCCTGTCCCCCGGCTGAACCGCCGGTCCGCGCTGACGTCAGCCGGCGGCGGCATTCCTCAACAGCGCCGCGGGCCCGCGCCGCCAGCGAGCGCACACCGAGCCCTCAGCTGTGCCGAGGCAGGCGAGGGCTTGGCCGGGAGCCAGGCTACTGAGCTCAGCATTTTGCAATGCACTTCCTTTTTACTTCACGGCTTTGCATAATGCCGCGGCCCCGCCGCCCTTAACCCCTGTGACACTGGGGTCGCGGCCCCGCTCCGCGGGCACACCAGGACAAGAACGGGGAGGCTGTCCCGACCAGGGAATCGCCGGCCCGGGCGCCCATGACTGCGGGTTGGAAATTGAGGAGCCAGCCCCAGCACCGCCCAGCAGATGCAAACTGGGCAGGAACACTCACAGCCCTGATTTCCTCCGGTTCTACCCAAGTCCACATGCTGATAGCCACGCACGACACTATTTATAGCAGCTCTGGTTTTAATCACTTTCTCATATACGATATATACGAAGCCTGAAGGTGCCGCCGGTCGTGCAGGTTGACTGACACGAGCACAGAATGGGCAGAGCACCACTGGCTCTGTCTGCACTGGAGCTGGGCACAGGGTGAACGTGGAAAGATGCACCCAGGTCACACGGAGGTGGCCTGAGAGAAGGCTCAGAAAAAGTACGTCTAAAACCTGAGGTGGAAAGAAGGCTAATAGCTGTGGTTATTACAGCCTGCTATATCTGTTGTGCAAATGTTTTCCAATTACCTCTACAATTCTGAAGAAAATTAAGGAAGCTTTTTGAAGGTTACTACACTGTAGTTTTCACCTTCCATTCACATAACCCTGCTACTTTTGAGAAGGCTCACATTCTAGAGTTGTGAAGGCAGTGTAGTAAATTCCTTCCCACCACTCCACCTAAATTGTTTCGGGACTCTCTGAAGATAACAAACCCATTTTTAGACTTCTGATCCCAGACTGTAGCTCCATTACATCCATGAACTATTGCTGCCCTAACTCACCCCCTTCAAACACACATCAGTTGTTTAGCAAGTAAGACCAAGAATAATGACAAGCATGAAACAAAGTTTCACTATCCCTGAACCTCTTTTTCAAGACATTTTAAGAGTGAAGTTAAACACAAGGGCTCAAGCTAGTTTAACACTGACAAATTCAAGTATCACCAACAGCATGAAACAATTCCCAAATAAAGAACTCACAATGTACTATCCTGTCATGTTCTCCTATTCAGATTCGTATTCCACTTGATCAAGTAAAACTCCAGTTTTCAGAGAGCATGCCATGGAAAAATACTTTTCTAGAACATACAGAGGTTTTGCCCTTTTAGGTGAACATCTATTCAGCACACACTGCCTTATCCAATAAGGGGCACTCCTTTTAAAGTAGTGGTCACCCTAAAAAATATCATATAGAAGTCTTTCCTCTGACTGTCAGCATGACCTCAGTACCATAGCATTACAGATACTGCACACCTCAATCAACTAATCTGATAACAAAACTATAGTTTTAAATTCAGTCTGCAAATAGATTGCTAACAACATACAATTATCAAAAAAAGGTTTACAAAAACATGAAACCTTTTCACGGATGCTTTCATCAGCTGTTTCCAGGCCCTCCAGAGTCATTTACAACCTAAGTAATCGTATTCTTGTAACCATGTCAGATGTCCCTAGGAAAAAGAAAAAAAAATCTATGTACTTCCTCAAGAAGGGCAAGTACAGCACTGGCAAGGATTCCTAAGCTTACAGTTTAATTTTTTTAAATTACAAACTAGATTTCCTGAAATGGATGTTCATGTTCCTAACCAGAAAAAGAAGTTCTGATTTTTAAAGTTCCCCACTTTAAGAAAACAGAACAGGGAGATAGCCATCTCATCTAGCATTCCTCAGATCAAGATTGCTCAGGGACAGTTTAAAGCAGAACAAAAAGGCTTTTATTTCTGTGCAATAGTACTTCCATGCTACATTTTAATTTGAAAGATTATAGTGAGCTTCTAAATTGAATGAGCAGGTAGGTTGGGTGAAAAGAAAAGATAGCTCTGCCTCACACTCCCTCCATGCCATGTATGCAGTCTAAAGCATGATTTCAACAAGAGTCCCTTTCACAGGCTTCTCTAACCACCACTTTTACAAAGTGAAGAAGCTCCAGCCATCAAAAGAGCATAAACTTTACAATGTTATTAGACTGCAACACATATAGCATACACAATTTTAACGTGTGGCAAGAAGAATTTCAAATACTAATAAATACCTGTCTCTTCTACAATTATTTTTACATTAAGTTTTATAAATCTTGCCCAGATTGCATGTGGTGGCAAGCTGGACAAATTGAGGAGCTAACTACAACAAGTAGGAGTAGTTTATCTGAATGCATAACTGACACCAGTGTCTAAATGCATGGAATAAATCAGTTCAATGCCTTCAAAGAACCAGGGTACTTATTTGAATAAAAAGTTCCCCATAGCTACTACAACTGCCACAACATACATATTTTAAGGAAAGATTTTATCAGCATATACAACAACACAACTCCAGCAGACTAGGGGATGACTTAATACTTGCTGCTGGGGCCGTGACTTTAGGTTTTTTGATGAGTACAAATTTGGTCTCTGCTTTAAACACAGGCTCTGTACTTCTTTTACTTAATAGATAACTGAGTTGGACAGGATCTATTACTGTATCTGATCTATTCTATCACTGCAGTATGCAATTCACAGATTTACTGAGACATTAATCTTCCTGAAAACGTCCTAACAATGCCAACTCCAAAAACTGACAAAAATATTCCACTGGGTAACTGACAGCAGCACTGAAAGGATTTCCATCACCAAGCTTCCATCTTCCTAGTTTAAAGTTTTCACTTATGACACTTGCATAAACTCTTAAAAATGCCTCTTCATGAACCTCCCCTGTTTCTTCTGTTACAATAACGCCCCTAAATCATCTTTGCTGATAAAATGCAGCCTGAGATACTACAGTGTGTTACAAAATTGAAGTAACGATTACTTTTCAATGTAGTAGTGGACAGACATCATCCATTTAGGCTTAACTTTTCACCATGCTTATAACATTTCCTCCTCATGGTGATTCCAGATATTGAAAACTATGTCCTTTGGTGGTTTTTACTGTATCACCATTTTAATTATCTCAGTAGCCTTCAAAGAAGGTCACCAGCAGAGAAGCCAACCACATCATGTGCTATTTCTGGCTGCTGTCTGGGACTTGAAAGCAGGAAAGACTGATTCTAGCACATTTAGTATCAACAGGTTTGTGTTTCATTACTAGCTTACCATTTGAAAAAGTGGAACATCTTGATATTAACATGGGCAGCTGTTGCTATCTTCAGAGGTCTTCTTAAAATAATGACATTCCTAAATATATCATGGTTTTCAACTTGCCATTTCTCTCATTTAAAACAATACATTTTACTTCTGTCTGCTTTTTACCCCTTGGATTGTTTTAAGCTTCTATTTTTAGCTGTAGAGGACAGTTTGAAAACTGCAAACCCCTAAAGCATTACAAGAAGCAAGTAACTCTGAAATTTCAAAATTATTTTCTAAAACTTTTTCCAATTAGTTTTAAGCCTTTTGATTTCAGAAGACGTTCATCATGATTTTCGAACACTTTAGCTGCCAATTACACAATACTGTAATTATATACCTATTTAGACTCTGAAAGAAACCACATGTTCACATCTTTGTTCTCATTCACTTTTTTAGTTTTGCTGCACCTTCTTCCATCTTACTTTAAGAATAAACTTTTCAGAGCTAGGACTGATTTGGTTTACACAGGATCTTGCACAAAGAGGACAAAATAATAAATACTGCAGACTACAGTACAGGTGGGTAATGGCAGAGATGAATGGGAAATACTGCAGTGACAGGGTACTCAAGCATTGGAAAAACCCTTTAGTCATCTACTGACATCTCCTCTATTATCAGCTAAAGATGATCACTAAAGTCTAAATAAATAATTCTTTTAAGACAGATAAGAAAGATTATAAAAAGCTTCTAATGGAAATGGAAATCCAGAGAGGAAAAAAACCAACACATGAAAAAGGAAGTGAAGGGAAGCAAAAAGACAATTTAGCTTAAAGATCATATAGTTAAAATCTCCAAAACCCTTGATTTAGGAGTTTCATTGTTACCTCCAAAGAGAAACACTAAAGCAGCTCTTATAATCAAGAAATGGCTTCTGTTTTTATGGCCATTAAATATAAATCACTAACCTTGCTAATATTTTTAAAGACAAACTCCAGTGCTAAACTGCACCCTTTTTAAAGCTGGCAACTCTGAGTTCTATGTAATAACAAAGCGAAATCTTGCATTTCACTTTTGCAGACTAAGACATGGTTTTCTTCTGTGAGCTCTGCACTTTCAAAAGATCTCATTCTTGATCGTATCTACAAAACCAATTTTCATTCATAAGTGGTCTAAAAAAGGGAGCATGAAAAAACCTTAACTAGTCCCTTTCCTACCTTTACAGGTATCCTGCAATGGATAGTCAAGTATGCAAACACTGAGTTATTTCAGTCAAGTGTTACCAGCTTGCATTGTGGCATATCAAAGCTTTAAGAATCAGGCTATTTCATGAACTCTGCTAAGGAGTGACAGATGCTACAGAGGGAACATTTTCCAGCCAACCTGAATATATTTCAGGAAGCAAAGCAGCATTTTTTTTCTTTCTACCAGCAAAGGACAGGAATAGGAAGAAGCTTGTCCACTAAGGCTATTACATGGTCTTTTTTACATGCAGAAATACATCAGCTAAATCAAATCCCTGAAGGAGTCACCTAAAGGAAAGGGACACTTGGCTGTCAGGTATTTCTATTCTTCCTCTTAGTTTTGGGTGGCAGGAGATGGTTAGTTTTTCTTCCTTCCATCTTGTCTTTCAGAAAAGCTTCATCAGCCAGGCCTAATGTAATTTAAGAGCTGGCTAGGAGAAACTGATTAAGCCAGACACAAAGGGGCCGCCCCACTTCTCCTTTGACAAAGATTTAGCATAAACACAGGTTAGAAGAAATAAAGTAATAAAATGTTTTATTAACGGTTTAGGATTAGGATTGGGAAATCCACAGCACCTCAGGCTAACATACCTGCAGGCATGACCTCATGCATTACTTTGAGCATTAGGGAAAAGGCAGAAGATGGTACCAGCCACTGACACTTATTTTTGTTCCTATTCTGTCTCATCATGTTTTACCAAAACTCCTCTCTGTGGTTTTGCATGGTCATTCATCTGACCAATGAATGGACCCAGCTAGGAGGGGGGAAAAAAAACCCACCCAAATTTAAAAAAAGATAAAAACCTCACCGTGTTTCACTAGTTATATTCCCTGATCCACATCACCATGCTAGGACACACACTGAAAAAACCCAAACCAAACCAAAACACTTCTGCATAAGTACAGGAATAGCACAAAGACAGAAGAAAGCAGCTAAGAGCAACTCCAGCTTATACTGACATTGAGAAAAATGTAAGTGAAACCACAGTCTGAATCATAAAATAGATACAGTCCCACGGCCCATGGTAAAGTTTACTTGCAAACATATACATCTTGGCCATTTTAAAAGGTTTTCACTAGTTTGAAATGTAGATTTCAAAGTAAAACTGGCTAAACTAAAAACACAACAGCTTCCATACACAGACAGAGGGTGAAAACACATACCCCAGTAACAGTCACTCTCTCCCTACTGCATTTCAAAGTAAAAAGCCCAGAACCTACATGTTAGTTATATTACTCACCTGACAAGAAAACATCTGTCCCTGAACAGTTTTCACTCTCATGACTACCTTCAGGTAACAAGACACCACTGTGTATTTACTGATCAGGAACGCTTCCACTGACTATAGACATTCTGAACACAGAACTCCTTGCAATTTCAAGTGAAAAACACCAAGTTTCAAGCTCTGCATTTCATTATGACATGGTTCAGGGTATATATTGCTAGTTACTCTCTTCCAGAGCAGTTTCATAAATATCTTACAAGAGTTAAACCTGTCTTCTTGAAATGTCAAGCATCCACAAGAGACACAAATCCCACTTATGCAACCTGCTGGAGTTTAGTGTGCTATCTTCTGTCCTTTACAAAAAACTGTCCTAGTTCAAACTAGAAAATTTGTTGTATTTTCTGCCTGTAATATAGTGCTCATGACAAAGAGCAATATCCTGGAACGAAGCATCATCAGCTACTCAGAACTGTAACTCTTGCAACTGAAAGAGCATCATCATCAGAGGGTTAAAAAAAAGCGCAAAAATACAGTGATAGTATATTACGCTCCAGCAGTACAATCCTAAAATTATGTATTGAACAACAGAAATTGCTGAACAAAAAAGGAATTTCAGATACTTAAAATAAACACAGTTCATAAGCTGCTAGACAACCACCTGTTAAAAACAGACTCTTCTGAGCAATTACCCCTTCTTAATGACACTTTAATGGTTCACAAAAAGTTTGAAACATTCCTGCCTTGCACCAACATAGAAAAGCCAGTTTTTGAAACAATGGTATTGCTGAGACAAAACATAAAATAAAATTAACTAACAGTGATTCAAGTGCATTGAAACACTGAAGGGTAACTTTCATATGGCAAAATTAGGGGGCATTAGTGACTCAAAGCCCATCCAACAAATGCCAAAAATATGGGCAACATATTTACTATCCAAGAAAAGATACCATTACAGAAAAAAAAGAGACACTAATAAAATGCAAAATTTGCAGAATGTCATCACAGCAACACCTCCACCTACAAAGGTAATGTTCAGTTAATAACAAAATATCAAATTCCATTTCCATTTACAGAATGCTGGGGAAGGCTGTGGGGAAGAAGGGTCATTAGTATTGTGGCACACTAAAGGATTTTGTCCCAAGTTAAGGATAGGATGTTATAAACAGAAAGGACCATCGAAGCTAACGACGACAGTACCGAGGTCTCAGGGAGTTTGATCCAGACTGGCTTTGTTAAGGGGCAGTCCCGCTGAGAAAATGAGGGTGAAGTTCAAAGCACACTAGCAGTCACCCACCCTCTTAGTCACCTCAAAATAGCAACTCTTGGGAAGCCTCTTGAAGCTTCCCAACAGACAAAACATCAGAAACTGGGCATAAAAAATTGAGACCTAGAAACTAACCCACCCTTGTGTAAGTCACCTTCTCCAAAAATCTTTAAGGAAAAACATGGTGCCCAGGCAGTGCCTGTTTTCTCAGAATAGCCAACTTCCCTGGAGAAAAGTATTCTACATTTTAATACAAAGGATTTAGCAATAATGAAAAACAAACAACATTTACACAGATTTTGCTTCTTGCTGTTCCTAAACTATAAAAAAAACCTAGAAACCGTATTTCTCAAGGATTACATCATAATCAAAATTCTCTACGTCAAACCTCCACTGCTGTTACTTTAGAGAATGCAACTTTTTAGAAGTATTTTTCAATCAGTAGCCTTTCAAGTCTTATTATGAGGTGGTAGTGACCTCAAATTTCTTCTAGTATCACACTTAAGTCGGTACGTAAGGACATAAATTATAACATCTTAGCCAAAGCTATGCCAAAACTCCAACTGAGAATCCACTCCATGTCTAATATTCCGAGCCTTTTGATTGAACGGACAAGTTTAGTAAGTACTGTAGAAGATGAAGAAATGAATGGTGTACAGGTGAATCCAAAATATTTAACTAACTGCTGTGACACATTTGGTTGCAGTGACAATGACAGATTTGGCTGCAGTAATATCTACTTCTAAGGTGGAAAATACTTCTCTAAGTTATTTTATCTTCTCTCTCCAGAAGGATGCTGGCTAGCATAAGAGCATCACTTCCCTGTCCAATGAAATTGTCTAGGTAGAATCTACTGATGTACACAAACCAGTTTCGCCTGCTGTCTCACTGCCTGGCGCAGAATGAGAGAATTGGGAAATAAATATGTCTTCATCCTAGCTGCCTCATGAGACATGGTCTAATCTATGGACAAAATTACAACTTCTTAACCTAAAGACACTGAAGTAAAGACAGGGACTCTGCTCTGGCTGAACAGAAACAAAAGTGCTCAACTAAGCCTGAACCTCACCAAGCTGTATGTTGTCTTCCAAAAATTTTAGGAAGAAGCAAGAAGATAGCCCACCCTGCCACTCTTACTTAAAGAAAACAATCTGAAGCACATGCAGCCAGACAGACTGATTTGCCAGCTTACATCTTCTGATGATGATAACCCTTCTACCACCTTGACAAAACAGATCTTTATACACAAAACTGTGTAAGGTGTACAGAACTTCTAAAGACAACCTGAAACACCCCAATATTGCCTCAGTTATACTGTTCTCTAGTGACAAAGACAGTGTCCTGTAGAGGCACAGGACTAGAACAGAAGCAGCCAAGATTATTTTATTAGTTGGTAATCTCCTCATTAATGGGGGAAAAAAACCTAAAACAAAACAAAAATTCTTCAGACTTACTTGCAGAAATAGCCCTGTCAAACCAAGTTTCTTAGATGTAAATAACTTTGCCTTTTGGACTGAGAATATAAATTTGCCTCATTTGGTTGGGTATTAATTTCAAAGCCATTAACATGCTCTCCAATCCTTAAATTTCATTACTATTTAATTTCAGTGTGGACTTATAGAACTCCAAACTCTCCCTAATCAATTCTTACTTGAAAGAATCTAATTTGCTCCAGCTGCCTTATACCCAGATATTTTCTTAGTAATTTTGATTACAAGATTGAAGTGATTTTAAGGAAGACCCAAGGTAAAATTTTGTATCTATGAGATTGGTGAAATAAATACTTTGTTAAATATGTTCACAGCATGAAGGGAACGTGAATGAACAAAGCTCACTTGTCACTAATGTAATAATTATGAGTCCTCTGCTGTATTTGAGATACTTTCCTGTGTCTGGCATCATACTAAGCATTTTACATTTCCACCTAGTCTCACATTTTCAATGATTCATTACACAATATATGAACTTATATTTAAATACAATGAATTCTTTGTATTACATTCAAGATCAACACAGCATCTATTTCTATTAGTATTTCTGCAGTGTATTCTAAAACAAGCACTTAAGAGTCAGCCATGCCATCTCTAGTGTGACATTTCCTTTCAAGTTTATCTCCACCTGCTCAATATGGCTTCTAGAGTATGTAGGAAGGCTACAGCTTTACAGATTCCAAGTCTTTTCAGGTCCACCTAAATGAATACACCCAACAAGTAGCAAATATCTGATAATTAGGTTGTGGCTAGGATTTCATCCTTACACATCCGGAGGCAATGGCATAACATGCTTGAGGCTTCCTACTTCACATTCAAAGACATAAGATCTTCATCGTAGGGGCAGGGAGCAGAAAATAATGTCTAAGTTCCCCTAAAAGAAGACCACTTTAAAACATGAGGATTTGCATATATTAGAATTCTGAGACCCGGGCAACCACATAATCTTGAGTTACAAGTCCACTGCTTACTTATTTCCAGAACAAGTTCTTTTGTTTTATTTAGGAGGAATTATCTGCAAACATCTGTGATGCTCTATCATTACTGCACTTCAAATTTTCTTCTGAGAGCGTGGACTAAAACTTTGACTACAAGGTGGTATCTTTATCTATTTTATCCCTACTTTCTGGACTTCCAACCATATACTTCTGAAACACAACCTGAATTTCCTAAGTGTAATCAAAAACCAGAAAGAACAAAGCTGTTTATTATAAAAACAACAGAAACAATAGCACACCGTGAACCTAAAGTTTAGGAAACAAACATATTTTAATTTTTTTTTCTAAAGTTTTTTGCACTATTTATCTTCTGCAAACATAAGTGACTTCTCAAACAGCAGGAAGGAAGAGCAGAAGGGAGCAGAGATCAGCTGTCTGCTCCTCCATTTGCAAACAAGTTTCTAGGTTGAACTGCAAACAGAAAACCCAATTTTTCATTACAAAAGGGGAAAAAAGTCATCAGTACACAGTTGGTATTTAGTCATCCCTTCACCTGCCTGAAATTGTTTATGCTGCAAGTCTTGCTGTACATGGAAGCCACACAGACTGAAAACTGAGAGCCACTGGGCCACTTTCAAGAAAAGATTTGCTGTTAAGAAAGGAAACTTTAAATTTCACTTTTCAAATGTAATTTTGCAGCAATCTTTCTTGCTTGTCACTTTAACTGTGATAAACTGCAGCCGTAAAAAAATAATACTTATTAAGGGCAAATAATCATTGACTTGCAAACTACTTTACTTACACACCATTCTCTGCTCTACACGGAAACATTTTTCAGCATTTGGCCAGAAAGTAGCCAGTCATATAATTTGCAGCTATAATTTTTGAGTTTAGGTAATGTGTAGTTGTAGGAGATTCCTCATAACATATATTTACATTCTGGAATAGTCAGAGCTATCTTGACATTTGCTGGTGAAAGGGAGATGAGGAGAGGAAAGAAAGGGCAAGGAAGAGATCCTGACAGATAGCTTTCTCCACCTACACCACTGTTTCCATTTGAGCTGAGGCCAGTAATGAAACCAGAAGGTAAACCACTATAGAGCTTTCCTCTTGTTCTATTAAAAGCACATAATAAAAAGCAAAGCAAGTTTTTTTATTGCATAGAGAAGATATAAATAGCCAAAATTTGTCCAGGAGATAGCCTCAATTCTTCTTTTCCCACGCTTTGCTCTATTCAAGACAATCTGAGGGAACCAGGGAAGTGGGGAAAAGAAACAATCCAGGTAAAGCTTACACGAGCACCCTCATGCCTTAAGAGTCTTATCTGTGTGAACCAAAACAACCAAGTTCTAGTAAGCAGAGATAACAAGCAGATCATAGAAACAGCTATTACTAGTGGCAAGAAAACATTATGCTAACAGAGAACATGTAATTCCTTAATTATTTTTTAGCTCATCACAAATAAAGCAACACCAATTCTGATCTCCATCCACTAAGAGAACGGTGTTAATGCCGGTGTTAAAAATTCAAGCTTGAAAACTTAACTCCTGTTAAGAAGGAAACTGTTTCAGTTACACTGGCAGGGTAAATGTGGAGTTGTGATTGCTTTTTAAGTGTTTTTATTTCACTTTTGTTTGGATTTAAGGGTCATCTGAAACCAGAACCAGTTAAAATACTCTCTTTTGATTGTTATTTGAAGCAAAGGCAGCTAGTGGTATCCTGGGCTGCAAGAGAGGGAGTGTTGCCAGCTGGTCAAGGCGTGTGATCCTCCCCCTCTGCTTAGCACCACTGAGGCCACACCTGAAGTGCTATGTCCAGGGCTGGGCTCCCCATTACAAGACGGACATGGAGCTACTCAAGTGAGTCCATCACAAGCCACAAAGGTGATGTAGGAGCTGAAGCACCTCACACAGAAAAAAAGGCTGTGACTGCTCTGTCTGGTCAGCCTGGAGAAGAGAAGGCTCAGGGAGGTCTCATCAATTTATAAAAATACCTAATGAGAGAGCATAAAGCAAAGTGAGCCACACTCTTGCCCGTGGTGCCCAGTGACAAGATAAAGTAAAACACAGGAAGTTCCTCCTGAGCATGAAGGAAACGCTTTTTACTGTCATAGCAACTTCCTTACCAATCTGCCATGCCATGTCTTTAAACTAGACAGAAATCTTGGGAAGGAGTCAGATAAAATTCCTGACTTTTTAAGACCTTGCATTTATTGCCCTAACAGTTTCATAAGCATGCTAGTCAATTCTTCAGCCTTGACAGAGATCAAAATCCCAGAAACAGATCTATCTTTCTTCATGGATTAACTCTGCCAAAAAACAAATTTAAAAACACACTAAAGAGTTTCAATTCCCACCTAGTCATTTAAAAAAGAGAGAAAAAAGACAAAAAAACAAAGCAAAAGAAAAAAAGGAACAACCATCCACACCTCAACACAAGCCAAGGAGACAATAGGATTAAGCTCTATTGATAATTGCCCAAAAATTCTAAAGCTGCCAGCAAACACAATGACAAGTGGTTAATGACAAAAGATTGAAAAACTCAAAAGAAAAGGGGTAGTGTTTTTGTTTAAGAATCTCATTCTTCATGAAGCAGTAATTTCTTGAAAGAAACCAGTGAGGACCTGTTTTTGTTGTGTTTTTAAAAGACATTTTAGTGCCAATGAATACAAACATGCACGACGTTATTAGCTGCATAGCTGCTGCTGTGCTATACACTTGTGCACAAACTTAGGTACAAGATACTCTACAAATCTGACTTCACCCATTTTGAAAATTAGATTTAAGTTTTGCAAACAATCATCTTTCAGTATGTTCCATATTAGTAGCATATGCCTTACAGCACATGTAATTCTTGCAAACTCAATTAAAGACTCATCAACACTGCAAGGTTTCAGATTCTTCAACTGCACATGCAGCCAAAGCTATGTTAGTAGCAGGAATGTCCAGTGACATACTACACAGACAGAGCATAGGTCAAATGAGCCCCAATCTTTCTACAGAGACAATCAAATTGCAAAAGCAAACTATAGCTTTTAGTAAGCCTTACTGCATACAGACCTTCACTGAATGAACCACATTTCAAGACTAGTGGATTCCCCCTTTTATACAAAGTTGCAAAACCAATCCATAATAAATGCAGTAAGAAAAAGAACTGATCTAAGCATCAAACTAAAAAGGAACCCAATGAAGCTTTCAAATCACACGAGAGTTATGAAAAACTGTAACAGTGAGGGTCATGGACAAGAAACTTCATCCCACTATTTATCTGCAGCAGATGAAGAACACAGTACAAACCAATCATCTGGAGAGAGGGCCAGAAAAGCAGGAAAGGGAGCATCATGATACCAGGATCTAGCAAAACAGAATCCAAAATGACACTAGAGCTCCAGAAATGCTGCTCTACATAACCCAAAAAGTTCCTTAGGTAGCTGACATATTTCGCCACAAGCAAGATTTAAAAAAAAAAAGAAGGAAACAAAAGAGTGTTTAGTCTACAATTAGAGAGAGGTCATTTTGACTTAGTGAGCGATCAGTGATTGCCATCCATTATCTTCCTATGTCAAAGGTCAGCTTGACTTTCTCACTAACACAGAACGTTTTGAATAGTACAAATCACTGTCATTTAGTGTTGAGCCTGCTGTGCTTTGATAACCCTGTACATATCAGTGAACTGTTCTAAACAGTTTTCAAAAATGCATTATTATGCCCTCTAAGAATCCTAAACTCTTACTAGCTTTTGCTCCTTACAGACCATATACTTGAATAATTGCAAAGCAAAGTGCTTTAAAATCAGTGTAAGAAGCTCAGAAAATGGTGGCTGTAACCAGTTTCAAATTCATTTCTGTTTTCAGTGAACACACTAGTCCTCTGTAAAAGAGCAGCTCAAGCCTGCTGTAACTAAGCTCAGTGTCTTCCATACGCAAGACAGAACTGAGAACCATAACATTTTTAAGACTTCATGATTGGGACAGAATGGAAGAAGATAAAAAATGTAGTTTAATTAATACAGTATAACAACTGATTCTAATTAGTGAATTTGAGCAGTTTTTATTTTAGTATTAAGTATCAGTTATTTTGTCTGAGATCACAACTCAGGTAAGTTTAAACGTTTTTTCTCACGGAAGACTCCCAAAGCATTCAATAACATGTATCTTAAAAGTGGTCGCATGGCATGTTAGAAATGCTCTTCACACTAAAGAAGAAACTAATTTCTATTATTTTTCAGACTGGTTGATTCATAACAGTTTATAAACCAAAGTACAAAAACAACTGTTCGCCAATTACAAAGGTTGTGATAAAAGCTTTGTTTTGTTCTTCAAGAAATTTTGAAGACTGTGATAAAAACTTTTTCATTTTGTTCTTCAAGGAAAAGCAATTTAATCTCAGCAAACGAACAAGCTGAAAGTACAACACTACCTTGGTCCATCTGTGAAAGACACTCCTTTCTATACATCATTTATCCTGTACAGTGCAATTTGGTACCCTTCTTGTTATCATGCTGCTGGAGTCAAACTCCTTTTCTTTGTACATGGAGAACCTGATTTGATTTAGTGGTGGCTACCCTTCAAAGCAGAAGGAGCATTTCTCCCTAACAAAGTTCTCTCCAAACACTGTTGCCAAGTTAGAAGGTGAAAAGGCAGGATAAACAAAACACTGGAGCTAAAGTAGTCACACAGTGATATCAAGACTGTGGTAATGGTTTAGGCACACAGAAAAATTAAGGAGGGGGCAAGTATGATTCCTTTAAGGTTATCTAAGTAATAACACATATGCAAAATAAGTGGTATCCTGTCTATGGAAGGAGATTACAAAAGCAAGCACATCCGATACTGGTTTACAAACATCAGGGGTTGCTTATTTTGAATGACTATTTCCATAACACTCCCACATAATGCTGAATTCAGGGAAACCCAAGGGCTCCAGGACCTACAGGGTTTATTTATTTAATCTAGTTTAACCCCAATGACTCCCCCATTCCTTACCACAAGACAAATTACACCACTTGTGCAAGCATGTCCATTCCTCCTTTTTAACAATTATTCTCTGTGCATTAAAGCTTTTTATACAGCCCAAAAAGCAACATACAAAAGCATACTGTGTTATTTGCTAAATATTAAAACCCTCAAACATAGTAAAACAAAAATCCTTGCACTTCAGTAAGTTTCCCACAATTGGGGGAATTAAGTTTCCAGATATGTTTCCAATCTGCACTCATGCTGCCAGCTGCCTTTACATTTGTGTTCTGGGAGTGTGGGGGAAGGTTTCTCCTACTCTGACAAAGGTCTTTGTCCTACCCAAAAGCCAGCCCACCCTACCTTGGAAAGCGTGAGTTTTTTATCAGCTGTTCATACAATAAACAGCTGTGGATGTATGAAAAAACCTATTACTACTGGCAAAAAAACAAAAGCTGCAAGAAGTTTCTATATTTACAATGCACAAAAGTCTCCAAAACACATAACCATTTCAATATATTCTGGAAGATCATTTTCCCCTTCCTCTCACACCTAATCTTACAAGCCTTCAAAATTAGCATGTGCAGACAGCACAGTAAATGTAATTAACTTCAGAATGCCAAATTATAGTAAGTCTCCTTCCTAACTGCTAATATGAAATGAGAAGAGCAGCAGAATCATCATCAGCACAGAGTGTTAATGAAGGTTTTCCTAGAGGTCTTGCTCCTGCTTTAAGTGGACTAGGTGAACTGATACAAATCTAATACGGTAGATGTATATCAACTCTGAACACTGTCAACAGAAGAAATAAGTTATTCTACTTTTCAGGCATGCTCAAAAACTTAGTAACTTTCAGTGAACTTGTTAAAAGTCACAGATTCCATTCACCCGCTATGTTTTTTCTCTCTTGCACAGTTCCCAGTGTGATGTATCATTTCAAGTATAACTTCAAATGATGACCAAGATACAGCACACATACTTTAACCACTCTTCTGAGGAAATACATTTTTTGCTAAGTGACCAGGCTCAATGAAGCTACTCCAGTCTTCAGCAGAGGTTCCTCTTTTGCATTCAGTTCACTCTCTCTGTATGAATCAAATTAAAATAAGCTTAATAAAGCTGTTTCAAATTGTATTCATGATAACCAGAATGCAAAGAGAAAAAAGCTTGCAGTAATCAGGAATACATTTCAAGATTTTAGCAATTAAGAATTGAAGGATTTAAAAATATTCACAACCACTGCATCTCTGGAGATCAGTGTCACAAACAGGTGGCTTAAATTGCAGCTGTCTTTTCATAATAAACTGCTTTGGGTCTGGGTTTATCTTTGTCTTTCCATCTCTTCATTACCACATGGGAGGGGGAAGGATTTCAGTTCAGAAATGAACTGAAACTATCATGAAGCTCAGTAAGAAACACAGTGTGAACCTGTATATTCACCATAATTCATCATTCAATATATATTTTTCATCACTGAGGGATGCCAGTATTTCTAAAACTGACACTCTGCTTTTTAATGTCTTAATGTACTAAGTATTCACAATGGTCTAAATCAAAAACAGATACTTCTATCTAAAAGCAAGTTTCATACATGTGATTTGAATGACCTTTATGTCCTAAGGCCTCTAAACAGCAAAAGTTTCAATGATTATGCATGAAACATCTTCTATTATCTTCATTACCTGGTGCTGCACTGTTCTTGGGAAGATAATACTAAAGGACACCCCCCAGAGACTCAGACTAATTAATTTTCTGCCTGTTGTTTCTGCCCAAGAACTGTGAGCTAGAACAGATCCAGAACTTGCATCCTGACTCTGTGACAGATTCATCTTGATGGAAGCTTATCAAATCACTGTACACACTAAGTTTTTCTGGGATGCATTTCAGAGAAATTGCATACTAAAAGTAATTTCATGAGTCTCAGCTCCTAGTTTGCACACAGTTTTGTCTTTGAAGATGAACACATCTGGAAGACTACTAGATGAACTAAACCTACCATCTGCACAGCTTAAGTGGCAGAAACTTTATCCTGAACTCAAACAGCACCTAAGGGGACAAAACTACACGAACAATTTTAGAAATGGTAGTAATCTGAAACCAGTAGGAGCCCCTCCTCATACGTTCAAATTTAAAACCCAAGAGTTGTCTTAAACTTCTCTATTAGGTCCAAAAACCTTGCATAACTTCACACCTACTGTGGCAACAAAAAACCTGTGCAGAAGGACGGCTGAAGGCACATTCATTGTTCCAGGGAAATTGCCCTGTGGATAGTCTCCCAACAGGACTTAGTCCTTGGTGGAAAGTGGTCAGGTGACTTTCAGGAAGGTGAAAGATGGAGGTCTGAAGAGAGAAAATTAAAGTGAGCAGCTGAAACGCAGCAGCTTCTGGCCATGCACTCACAGAGAGCATTCTCACCTACAGCTGGTGTGACAGTATTTACATAATGCTTCTGGAGGGCTTTGGCAAGGATGGCAAGTGCCAGTCAAGATCCCTGAAACAGTTCCACAAAATCCTGAGCTTGCGAGCAAATCTGTATGCAAAGACCTAAGTGCATGGGGTTTAGCGGTAGACTCTTTTTCATTCAACCCAAGAGCTGTGATGAGAACATCCACTTGGACCTGTTCCATCAAGAAACATCAATCCAAGTAAGTTTTACACTTAGCAGCATTACAGAGACTCACTCAACTGCAGCACATAAAAAATGCAGGTTTTTAACCCTATTTTGAAAACAAATGCAAAAAAAGTTTCCCTAGACTGAAGATAAAACATACTCAATTTTGAGTGAAATGAACAATATGCTTTTTCTAGAATTACATGAATTTCAATCTTGGATTTGTGCCAAGTACAGGAAATAACTTCAGAATTTCATGAAGGTAAGGGATGTCTACAAGCTCTGCTCCTCTCCTCTTCCCTCACCCAGGTCCCATCCTTCTTGGGATTGTGCTGAATATCACCTACCCAAGCTTCAAAATTGAATACTTCTGTTGTATTTGAGTGTGTTTAAAGAACCTCCTGCATTACCCATGAGTATTGTTCTTTTTCCTATTTGTTAGTTTCATGTGAGCAACAGCACTGTGTATAGCTCAAAACCCATTTCTGAACAACCAATTTCCCCTGATTGTACTTATTTTCAAAATAGCAAAGCAGAAGTAGGAATAGAGGTGGAGGGGTCAAAAACAAGACAACCATGAAACCACACTAATTGGTACAAAAATGAAAAGACTGATACACCTGAGTGCTTTCCATTCTCCTAAGCAGACAAGAGTTCAAACTGGTACTTCTTTAACAACCCTGGCTTGCAGAAGTCATAGCTAGCTTCCAAAGTGTCACATTAAACATCTCTGATGAGCCTAAAACAACACGACAGAAAGTAGCCATCTAATTTTATACCATTAGCAGTGGAGCTATAGAGCAGGAAAGATACCAGACTATATAACTTCACTTTCCTCAAATAAGAAATGTTTAGCTTAGGAGCCTAGACAAACACGTACAATAAACATCACTTGCAGAGGTTTGGAAGGATCTAGACACTTCAGTTAGGGCTGGAGGTCATACAGGCTCTCTTCTACCAGGAGACAACCCAGAGAAGTGAAGAACCCTCCTCGAGCTTTGCACAACTTAAGGACCCTGTGTCTTGCTCATGAATGCCTGTAAGAGTCTTGACAGCCACAACTGTCTAGTCAGAACTGTAGGAAGCCTCTAGGAAGTAAGCAACCCAGATGAACACTTCCTCACTAAAGCAGGCTACTGTTAAAAGTAAGCCAGTAATAAGCTTTGATATCCCACCCTGCAAGCAGTTGAGAAAGCCAAAGCACCCTCTCCCAGACAGGCAAGTCCCACAAAAATTCTCTTTATGGTAGAGGAAGCAATTTCTGCCCTAAAAATGGCCTCATCTGCACTGTGAAGTATGCAGTAGGGCATTCATGCACTTCTTCCCTCCACCAGTTATGGGCAAACGAAGCTCTGCATTAGTTAGTTCCATCTGGAATAGATCACACATTGACTTTTGAGTCCTGAAAAAAGATCATTTCAGTAAACACACCTCACTTAGAGAAGCAGCTGTCTGTCATTCAGCTTCCACAGTACAGAAGTTATACAAAAGCACCATTCTGCTCAATTACTGTTCTACTTGGGGAAGCACTAATGATACTGGAACACCACAAAGCTATTTCAGACGCTCAGTAAATCCATATCAAAAATACTTATTTTACAAGCAGTAAGGCTTTTTCTCACCTACAAGCCAGTCCTACAAACTCAGCTTGAAATCTCCACACTCTGCTCCATCAGATTTCTCAAACATTACTACGAGTAAAAAAAGACCAGGCCAGACACCTAAAGTCTCTGCTACACTACCATAGCCCTGCAACCTCCAGTGGTTCTTGAATGGCAACAGATCAAAGTCCAAGAAGCAAAGAAGAGACTTCTCATTCTTAGTTATGTTGGCTCAGGAGGCCTAGTCACACAAAAAGCTGTGAACACTCACTTTAGTAACAGCTATTATGAAAATAAACAGGTCAACAGCTATGATGAAAATAAACACAACACATAATCTGGACACCAAACAACAGCATAATAAGGAGAAAAATTACTTCAGAAGTCTGTGTTATAAGTATGCTGAAGTTCAGCACTGCCACAAAGGAAGAGGAAATGTATGAACTTTGAAGGCAAAAAGTACCTTTTGCAACAGCTATGCAAATATAGACAGATATGACTTTGCACAATTGGACTAAATTGTTAGGTATTTCCTTCCCCTTTCCTGTACTCTTACAGTAAACATTTGTCTGGCTTTCTTTTAACCACTGATGGAGTGTGGGAGGGGTACTCATCACTTAGCCAAGGTTTTGTGCCACAGAAAAAAAAAAAACAACACTGTGAACGAAATGATATCGAAAATGGCTCACTCACATATGCCTAACACAGAACCCCAGCTCAGGAAAGGCCTGTCCTGGTGGCTCTGAAACAAAGAGGCTACCTTTTGCTGCAGGTGAACTCCCAAGCACAGCAGCTACCTCCTTTCCCCAGGCAGAAGTTCATGTCCACTTTAAGCCAGTCTAAGTGTGACTGACACAGAAAGGAACCCTGCCCTTCTCAATGCCCCCCTCCTGCAATCTTCTCGCCCTTGCATCAAAAGTAGCATTTTCTTGGCCAATAAACCAGGTAAAACTCACCAAGCGAGATCTGAATTCATAAGCAGGCCAGTCATCTGGCTCACCATGCAGTTCCACAAGCCCTGGCACAAGCTGAAAGCTGGAGAACTGCAGTGTTCCTTTGACAGCAGCCTGCATTTAAACCAGCCTAAAGCAATCACGTAACTTCAGGGTGAATAACACAGTGGTCATCACAGTGGGTGAAGTTCGCAAATGGCAGTCACAGAAAACCTTTCCAAAATACAAGTTTATAAGCACAGCAATGTGCATTTTCTGTTCTAAGAGTTACACAATGAGGCACAAAGAAGTAAATGAGTCATGGCTCAGCAAATGAGTCAGTTCTTTCATTTACCATATTCATGACAAGTATTTCACCATGGAAAACAATTATTTTGATAGGCCTGTTTTGTAGTCTATCCTTGGAGGAGTTCACTGAGTGACAAGAGATTGCAAGCCTGCTGGAACAAGCTCTTGGAGAATTCCCGTGCTCACAGCCACACTGTGCTTCTGTAGCAGCAGCTTTCCTTAGGGCAGCAAGCTTGGTCAACCAGGAATGTGCCCGCTCCCTAAGAAAAGGAATAACTGGAAATGTAGTTACAACTTCTAAAGTCATTCATGACTTCAAAAGTCATTTTGACTTTTGACTTTTCTGTCAAAAGGCCTTTCTCACTTATAACCTTTGTCAGGCAACCTAAAGTTACCAGCCTTAAGAAGAAGACAGACATCAGGCCTGCAGCTGCGCTTGAAATCCATATTTACAAAGACCAGAAACTACCGATCGTCGCCCTCGTTCAGCACACCACATTTACACAGGTTTTGCAGGCTGGTACAAGAGCCTCCAAACAGCTGACATGCATCACTCAAGTCAGTGGAGGCCCTGTGCTGCTGCACCACATCCAGGCCTGCGAGCTGTCACCACCACACTGGACACTACTGTTAGACACATACAGTACATACTGCCCACAAATGTTACAAGAGCCCCTTGCTTGTAAATATACCCATTCCTGACAGAAAGCAGTTGACCGAAGTTGCTTTTACCTGAACAAGAGGAGCTTGTCAATGCAGAGAGTACGGTGTGAGGGCAGTGTGCTCTGCAGAGAATGAGCCCATCAAAAGTCCCTCCAACCTGCATTGAACATGCTGCTGCTGACTCACATTATTTCTACCCAGATGCTGATGGAAGATTAAATTGCAGGCTCCTTCAGCAGCAGTCCCACCTCCACCAGCCTACTGTACAAATTCAGCATCCCCACTCTGCTTCGGATACTTCAAACCAGGATCAACTGCAATACAAGTGGATCTGCTCTTGACTTTGTCATATACAAACACCACACACCTCAATCCCCAGGCTCACAACACTTAACTGCCTCATCAAGGCTGCGTGACATGTTATACCTCCTGGAGCAAAACATAGCTACACAAAATCCCCCATGCCTACCTATCAAGCTACATGTATGCCAGGCTAATATACAGACACTCCTTGCACCCTAATGCTGCTGGTTCTCCCACCTCACTCACCTATTAACTTTTGCCTGAGGTGCTTTCATTGTATCACACCATCTTGTCCCACATCACCCTCTTGCTCCCTCAACGAAGTCACTGAGTACACCAAGGCCCTTGCCTGGAATGTGGTTCTGCCATTGGGACCTTGCTGGCTCCAGTGCAGTGCATCACACTGGAATGGCTCTTACCATGGTCCCCAGTGGTGATGTTTTCTGGATTCCTGTACTTTTCAGCACTTTCAGAAAATGTTGATTCCCTTCCCAGAACTTTAGACTTCTACAGATTTTTGTGCTTCTCCTTTTACTTCCTAAAATCACAGCTTAGTTTCTCATTGCTCAGTCATCTTCCTCTGCTTCCGCCTTTCAGATGTTTCTCAACACTTGATCTCTACTTCTTAACTTCCTTTTGTTATTCAATGAGGGAGGGGAAGATGGACCTCATAACAGGCAGGATTCACTGAAGCACATGCCCATGATTCACATCTCTTTCCACTCATCCCTTCTAACATTTCACTAGCTATCATTTCACACTTTGAGTATCTGGAAGGAGCAGCTTTGATGTTACTGACATCTTGCTCCCTTAAGTGTATTCTACACACTAGGAATATTCAGCTGTCTGACAAAAGTAGCACCCTTCCTTGTCCTGCTGAGCAGATGCAATTCCTTCCTTTTAAGTACAACAAGACTTTGGATCTCTTCGATACTGAGATTACAATGCTCACATCTGTCCTACGTTTTTATTCTTCACCACTTATCTTATACCCCTACTAATGTTAAGTTTGTCTTCCATGTGGCCTCTTATCAGCAGGAAAAACTTCTCTAGTCCTTCTGATCAGCACTGCAGCAACTCTGACAGTTGTCTTCCTCCTTCCCCTTCCTACTTTTGTCTGAAGAACTGTCCAATGAAGATGTGTATCACTCTTCATCAGATTCTTGTCTGCACTCCCCATCCCAGGTCAGGACAATATATAGGTTCTGGGGAAAAAAAAAAATCTGTTTTTCACAAGTCTGGGTACCATAAATATTCACTACTGGAGGGAGGGGACCAAAATAAGAAAACAAGTCTCTTTTTCCAATATACAATGCTTTAAAATTAAGCCATTTAATGTCTGTTCAGGAGAACTAAACTACAATTTGGAAATGGCTTATAGTGAATGAAATTCAGTTAGAGTCTACAATTTTATCAATGAATAATTAATGCTATGAAAAAATCTCTTTCAAACAGTTGTATAAGATGAAGTCAATGGTTTTGTTATATTTTGGTCAAGCTTCCATCATTACTGAACAGACGTGCCTTCTGCTACAGTAAAATCTGACAAACACCCTTCAAATACACAGAAGGTCACCATTATCTGAAAAATCAGAGCATTACCTTTGTGCATCTGATACATCGAATTTATAAAATCGAAACTGGAACAGAAGGTTGAAAAGAGTGAGAGCACACCCACTTCATAACTTAAAACTATTTTACAATTTCAAAGCTACAGAACAGCTAAGTTACTGTTTGCTAACCTATTTTCCATCTTGAAAGGTGTGTTTCATTTTGTAGGACAAAGTCTATCAGCTTCCATGCTTTTGCTAATACCTATTAAAAGCAGAGCATACAGAGGAACAGTCATTTAGACTACGTCCTCCTTAAATATACCACATCAGGTATTTAGTGAGTGACCTCTATCTTATCTCAGGAAGTACCACTTCCCCACTTCTCTTCTTGGCCTCTTATCTATAAAGCATTTTACTCAGCATTTTACCACCTTTCTTCTCTTCAAGCCTGTATTATTCAATAAGAGAAACTCATGTTTACTCCTAAACACATCTTTGCTCCCTGCTACCGAACAGTCACTTACATTTGTCATCTACAAAATTACCTAGAAATCAAAACTGTAAACTACTGCCAGGATACATGACAATTTAAAAACTGATCACTTGAAACTGTCAGTAAAACTAAGTGGTATGCTGCTTCTAAAATTGTACACAGGACTAATAAATTTATTCTCAGCTTCCTTATCCCATCAGACTTCCACAGCATCTGTTACATCCCGTCCTAGTCCTAGTCACTGCCTGCCATTCATGCATTAGCACATTGAGCTGAAGTCACCTCCATTAATTCATGCATTCATATTTGACCAGGAAAGCTGCATCATGGTGCTCTCATATATCATGGCTTGTAATAAGAAAAAGATAAAAAACAGCTGTGCATTTTATGTCATCCTCATCCCCCTGCTGTGGAGGAAGTAAAATTGAAGTTTTGGGCTTCTGTATAATATAGCTACACTAAATCCAGAAACAGAATATAATGTACTTGATATTTTATCCCCAAGACACTAACTGTAGACAGTTTGTAAGGTTTCAGTTTACGTTTTAAATCAATGGAAGAACTGAGACTCATTTTGCAAGTACCGCAGCAGCATAGACAGTTGTCCCAGCTGTCATTGGTAATAACAGTATTTCAGAATAAAAGTGTTCTGGTTTTCTCTTTTTCTTGAGCTAATATATTAAACAATTCATTTAGACTATTGATTTTTCCCTTGTTCTTGAACTTTTAAAATTAGCAGACTGCAGAATTGTCTAAAGAAGGACAAGCCACGTTTAATCCAGTAAGCATGGTCACTAAATCCAGCTCTGTAAATATGCAAATTAGTGTTTTACTAAGACTACCTTCCACCCTCCCAAAACACTGCATTGTATTCCACCAATAGCAGAAGCAAAGTCTGATGGAGCTGGTGTGGAAGCAACCAACAGCTTACAGTTCTCCACTCAACTGATTTCCTCACATTTTCCAGAAGATCCCAAGATTATCTGTAAGTGTATTTGGTAATGCATTCTTAACACAGATTTTTATCTGCTATCCTTTCATAGCCACAGCTGCATATAAGTGGAAAAAAGGACCAACAATCAAGCATATGAAACTCTGAAAACCACGCTACCTGTATTTATTTATACTACTCACAAACATACTATCAATCCCACAATTAAACACTGAATATGGACAGGTGCTCCATGCACTTCAGCCTAGTCAAAATATCAACACTTAATGTAGAAATTAAAAACTAATAATAAAGCTCAGAAGCTACTTTTGACAAAGGTAAGCTAGAAGCCGAAGTGTTTGAGTTTAAAGAGTTTGTGCTGCCACTAGGCCTTGCACACATAGTGGAAAATTGCTATGAAGAAAGAAGGCAGGCCACTAGCATAAAAGAAGAAAGAGTCAAACTCTAAACATACAGAAATAAATCTGAGAGCCACTGCTGAAGCCTTTAAACCAAAGCTTTTAACACAAGCTTAAAAACACTTAAATAATTAGAATACATGCAAACTTGATCCTCTACTCTGTTACAGGCTGTACATTTGTCTCACACTCTATAAGGGTTTATCCAATTTTAAGTGCCTTGATGGTCTAATGTTTTTTTACTTCATTAGTCAGTGTAAATTAAACATTGTAGTCAGCTGCCCGATTCCTGCATAGTTCCTGCACTGTCACTGCATTACTACTGGCTGCCAGTTAGCAGTGAAATCTGGCACACATACAACAAAGTGTCTCATTTCTTAGAAGTCATACAGCTATGCAACAGTTGATTTTTCAGGCCTTTAAAACAATCTTAAATTGCAATTAACTTTTGTGAAAAAATAAAGTAAAAAAAGACAATAAAATATACATATTAACATGTACTTCTGTGAAATCTTACTATGCCATTTCCCCCATTATTTTTCCAACTACGCCAAAATGTATTAGACACCAAAGATTTGACGCCAATTAACAATGAAAGATGACTTATGTAAATAGGTGGATTGTTAAATAAACTATAATAAAAGGTAAATCACCTGAATTTTTAGAACATTAATTCCGTAAATGAGCTTCCTATTTATCTGATCAGCTAGCTCTACGATTGCAAATTTTATCTTACTGACAGGTTTTACTGCATCCTTACAATTAGCGTCAGACTTTCTCAGCCACTGCCCTTGCATTTCCAAAGCAAAACTTCCAGGTATTTCAAGACTGTCAAAAACACTTACTTGCAAAGAAGAATGGAGGCTTACAATAAAAAATAATAATAAATAAATAAATAACCTTTAAAGCCCCAAATAAAAAAAAAAATCACACTCTCATTTTTAAAACATGTATTGGTGTGCATTACAATTACTTTAAAATATTCTTTAAACACTGCTGAAATTTGCCCTGAGTATTTGGTTTTCACTTTTCAGAGGTGTTTAATAAAGTGTTGGTATAAATTCCACGTTAGGAGACTCTTTAGTCTATACTGAATTGTGTCACATCAGAAAAAGTCTTTTGTATGCCCACTCAGCTCTTAGAGCAGGCCTTTTATCAGTTCTGATTTAACCACAAAGGAATTTTCTACACTGTAGTTACTATTAGAAGGCTCGACTCCTCCAGTCTGTTTGCACATTAGTAGAATTCAGTCAGAAAACATCTATTTTAAGATAGTGATTTGTGTCTCAGCTTTTCCAGACTTTCTGGCCCTCCACAGCACAGCCAAGGCAACAAAGACTGGATGCATGTTGCTGCTTCAGAGGACAGCAGGGTAATGTGCCGCAAGGCCATCACATAAATCATGGTAATTGGAATGCAGCTGGAAGGAGAATGCAAACCAGTGTACAGCACCAGCCAACATCTCTAGTGATCCAGGTCACAGAAGGTTATGAAGCCACGTCAAAGGTTGCACACATACCCAGCTGAGAACTTTTTACATACATCGTCTTGGACAGTAAACCAAGAGGAAAAACTGGAAGTTCAAGGAGACAGATCTCTCAGAACAAGTGCAGTTGTTGGACAGCACAAGTATTCACGTGCTGTCAGGCTGACTGCATTCCAGGCAATCAGAATTCACATTAAATCTGTATCCTTGATGCACTTGAAAGCTTTTTAAGATTTCAAATTAGTTCATGTCACAGACAGCATAAATTAGGATAGCTTTTGTCAGTTAAAATAGTGTGGTCCTTTTTTGACTTGGCTTTTGGGTTTTTTAAAAGATGCAGTAAATTCTTCTACCTTTACCCCTCTAGAAAATAAGCTGAAGAGAAAGCAAGTTAAGGAATGTCAGCTGCTTTCCTGTACTACTGTAACTTCGCACTCCTATTTACACTACTACAAAACTTCACACTTTATCTTGACATGACTAGATTATCTAGACAGCAGGTGACACTTAAATTGAACTCATGCAGACATATCTTAGAGCATGCCATCTACTATAGTTCATCCTTCAACAGTAAGAACTGCACCTGACAGTTGAGCACATTTTTTCACTTGAATTTTTTAAATTCCAACTTGACCAGAGTCTTAAGTAATGATTTGATTTTAACAGGTTTATTTATAAAAGCAAATCATGCAGCAAAATGCAGCAACTAGGTAATGATTTTTAAGGAAACTAGTTTGTCTGATGCTGACTTTTAAATAGCCCCAGCCTACCCTCACACACATGTTGTGTTTAATAGCTCACCTCAAAGTTAGCATACAGGGTGAGAGAGCAAATGCAGGCATCAACTGCTGGCATGACAAGTGGCTCAAATTCAAACATTGCTACGTACCAAAATATACAAAGACACATCTTTTATATATCTTGTATAAAAGATTTCTTGTTTTAGAAATTGTGATGGTAAGTGATTAGCAATTTTTTTCTTTAAAAAATAAATGAATTCTACAGCAGTATTGACATTGTCCAATTACATTTATCCTACGATTCACAATTACATAGAAGATAGTATATACAAGTTTTATTTTCATATCTTAAAATGACTCTAAAATACTTACATTCTCTTGAAATCAAGATCAGGTATTTTTAGAAAGCCTGAATTAAACGCAGGACCCGATTTACAAAGCTTTCCCATCTTTAGCGATCTGGTCTTGAAAGCTAGCTTTTTTGCTTCTTTAGCTCTATCCTTTTTTTCAGAGTTTCCAAATAAATTATTCAATGTCAAGGATAGTGTATTAGAGCACACACACAGAAAACAGCTTGCATATTCCCCAATTAACACATTGCATTCCAAATCCAACAATGAAACTAGAAAGCATTAGATGTCTCCCTTTCAGGAAGAAACATTTAAAAATTAGGTTACTAGCTTCTGTTCTGGAACCTGGAAATATCAGTAGTTATTTCTTAGAGCAAACTGAAACTGGAATGGATGAAGACATTTTTGCAAGACTCTCTACTAGTCTTGGAACTAAGTCAAAAAAAGTCTAGCAAAAAGTCAGACATCATTTGTTTACGTCCATACCACAGTATTGTATTAACAAATTCTGGATTACTTGTTTTACTCATACATTCCTAACCAAACCCCTTAAATTGAACACTATTGTTCGTTGAGCATGTCAGCACACAAAATTTTCCTCTTCAAATAGGAAGAATTTAACACAACCTTTTCCCCTTGGAAAAAGGTCACTACACATACCAGAACAATTTGGTATCACAGGTGAAAAAAAGTTAACACTAAACACAATGCCTGCTTTGCCGCTAATGACAGCCTTAGTTTTGACACACAACTCGGTATTACTTTCATTAATTAAATCCTTTTACTAAACACATCTGTCCCACAGGTTTCATCAACAATTACATATATATTGCACACCATCAGCGAGG
This sequence comes from Promerops cafer, assembly GCA_013398275.1. NCBI lineage: Eukaryota > Metazoa > Chordata > Aves > Passeriformes > Nectariniidae > Promerops > Promerops cafer. The sequence continues at coordinate 264,482 of VZSE01015372.1, read as the reverse complement.
ATCACTGTATCTGCTAAAAGTCGCAGTTCAACTCACAGCACATCTGTGCCACCTTTGCTAATAAAATACTTGGTATGGTTTTATCACAAGAAAAAAAAACAGTGTTTCATATTATACCACTGGCACTCAAACAACTGAGTCCCGAAAGAAGAGAAATTACTTTTGTTTTACTTGCTCTGCAATTTCAGAAAATTTTGAGGTTTTTTTCAGTAAAGATGGCTAGGAAGAATCTAAATTTAACTCAAATCATTGTCCACTAAAAGGATCTGAAATCTGCTGACTACAATACAGATTCCACCAGAATTACATGCAGCCACCAAAACGGTCTTCTAAAGCCTTCTCTTGCTCCTGGTGAAAAAAATGGCTTCTCCTGGTTTTTGAAAGCAAAACAATCTTCAGTCTTTAAATTAAGAACAAATTAAAGAAACATCAGTGACCTTCAACCACTATTTAACAAAGGAGAAATTTTACTTTGCTTTTCTCTAAGCAGCATTTTGGTTACATCCCCCAACCAGGTATTCAAAACCTGGGCTTCCAAAACATGAGCCTGCAACTCCAAGCTAATGATGCTCTTAAGCTGAACCTCCTTCCACAGACAAGGCAGCTTTCTATCTTATAATATTAACATCATATTCTAGAGCTGTGGCAAGTGCCAGTCAATGAATTCTTTATATTTTCCTTCCCTAGGAGTCCCTTCCCTCCAACTCTCTCCCTTGCCATTCATACCTAAAAGGCATGACTTACCACAGTCACAGAGCCTTATGCTACCATGAAAAGGGCTGTAACTCCTTTAAGAAAGGCCTGTATGAGCAAGCAGGGTCTACGCAACAAAGACAAACCTACCTCAAATACCAGCAGACAGGGATACTGCAGGAGTACTTGAATAACATATCAAAAAATTTTCAAGTACTTCTAATGCAGCCGCAGCTGCAGCAGTGAAGCTGAGTTTTACAGCACTACAGCCAAGGCAACCCCTGTCTTTCTGCAAGCAAGAGTCATACCAGCAGAGGCACAGGGGCTTATTTCTTCTCCTAGAATAGCTGCATTAAGGGCTCTCGCCAGGTCAGCTGTGCTATTGAGGGATCACACCTCTTCCTAACCTTGACAGCCACAGCTGTGAGGACAATACAGTACTGTGTACTAATTCAGGACTAACCTCAGAAACCAAATATACACTTCACCATCTAAAACTGTCTACTTGCTCCTGGCATCTTCAAAATTTGGCCAAATGAAACACAGTCAATTTCTAATTTTCCTTACAGATTGTTGTATTTACTCACAAAGTGCTTTCTTGTTCAGACTGTAATTTTTACTAAAAATACTTGGTTTGAAATAAGTTAAACACATGCATGGTAAGAGTTGTTTTATGCAATTGGGAGGGTTTGCTTTAGGAGCCTGCATTCTCTGGCTTTTTTAAAATAAACTAAAAATGAAAAACCTTCATGGCCAGTTGAAGCATATAGAAAATATATAAATACATCAATACATTAGATGCAAATTGAATCCTGAAACCATCTTCTTTGGAGAAAAATCTTTCAAAATTAAGTGATGCTAATTATTGTGCTAGGACAGCACCATTAAACTACAAAATAGGCTAGCAGACAACCTTACTGCCCGATTACCAAGAACATTATTTGTGAGTACCACTAATACATCATTTTTATTTTATTTTGGATTTTCTTTACAACAAGACAAAACACAAGAGACTAAGTTGGTAGGCATGATGCAGGATCACGTGAAGATTTTTAGCAAACCTTAGATTCAAGGTTTGGGGAATCTTCCTGCTTAAAACGATTTACCATGATAAAATTGTCAGAACACTTATTCTGGGCTAGACTGAAAAACTTAAAATGCAAAATTCAGAAGCAAGTGGTGCCATTTAACTACCACTGAACCGAAATTTATCCACCTCTCAAATCAAGTCCCACATTCCCTGTTTATAGTAATACTTCAGGTTACAAGTAATGCTGTTAGAACTTATATGTAATAAAGTGTATTTTGTCCAATAACTGCACTTTTCCATCGTTCAATAGTAAACATTTACAGAGTTTCCATTACTCATACTGCAAAGAACATAAGTTCACATTTATATGGTCACTAAACATGCACTTACATAAACTTAATTCTAAGTTTTCATCAATGCTACATATTCAGCTGTATTATATGGAACCAATTCCATTCTCTGCCCAACATAACTCACTCTAGAGCTGAATTGCCTTTAACAGTTGCACCTTTCTGCTTCACTAGGAATATCTTGTCGGCAAGACCCACTCCTAATGACAGAGCTACCTACCCAAATTACACAAGAACTTTCCTACAGCAGGACTCAGCCTACCCAAGTCCTCCATAACTCCCTCACTGAAGGCCTCTGTCAAAACAACTGACATCTTTCATATCACCAGTTTCCACTACTATTTTTGCACAGAATTTCAACAGAAGCTCACATAAGGTTGGGGGGAAAATACAACAAAGCAAATGTATTTCCAGCAGTAGGTATAGTATTTGTCTGAAATGCATTTAAGGGTTCCAGAAGAAGCAGTCAACATTTCAGTCGTATTTATGCATATTTTCTTTCTTCATACTGACCCTTGCCAACATTACTCAATGCTCTTCCTTTTGAAGACACACAAAAAGTTACTTTTTTTCTTTCACAACTACTCACTGAGGCCTATTCCACTGCTGAAAGCAAGCAAGCAAGCAAAGCAAAGTCCACGTTGAGTGTCTGCCTCCTAGAGAAGACTGTATTTTTTATTTATTGCCCCTTGGCTTTATTTTCACAGTGAATTCCTGGCTTAAATGCAATCAGCCAAGAAACCCTCCCTATGTGCACTCCTGTCATTCCTAATCGCTTGCAAACAGAATCAAGTGCAAGCAAAAGGGAAAAAAATCTCAGCGCAGCCAACCAAACTAAAAAAGCCCTACTTCTGGTTTTGCCAATCCAGAGGAACCACAGATGCACCTCATACCCCTTGGAAAGAGAAAGTCAAAAGATGAAATTTATACAAAAGTTAATTAGATTTTTAAAAAAAGAAAGAAAGGCAGTCCCTCTATGCAGAAGAGAAGGGCACTGAGCCTAAGACCGGGGACACATCTTCCCCTTCGGGGAAAAAACTGATGGCACATTTGCAAGGTGCCCGCCAAGTCAAACCCGCAGCAGACAGCACCGAGGTTTTGGGGGAGCGTGAAGGGGGGAATCCCGGCGCCCCACACACACACAAACACACACACACCAAGCCGCCGCCGTCAACAAAAGGCGAGTAGCAGCCTCTTTTGTCTGTCTTCCCCTTTTCAGGGGAGGAGGAGGGGAAACGACAGAAAACTGAAAGGGGGAAAAAAAAAAAGAAAAAAAAAGACGCAAATAAACATGAAAATGAGAACAAAGTGGTCGGGTCGCACAAAGAGCATCACCACCGGCGGAGGGGACTATCTGGCGGGGGCGGCTCCCCTTCCATTCCCTGAATGAAAGAGGAGCCGCCTCCGGCAGACAGGCCCCCAAAAGTGGGGGAATACCCACCTCTGCAGCCCTTTAAACACTGGCAGGGAGGAGTTAACCAAGGGAGCCCGCAGCGAGTGAAGAACAGCGGCAGGCGGCTGGGCTGGGGGTGAGGAAGAGGAGGGGGGTATTGTTCCAATAGGAGGAAGAGCTTCGCTTTCCCCCACCTTGTCAC
>VZSE01015372.1:186663-259940 GCA_013398275.1 Promerops cafer | reverse complement strand
AAGCCGACAGCGGAAGTGGCTGTACCCTATAAACGGCTCCAGGAAGGCAGCAAGCGCCCGCGAGCCCCCGGGGACACGCCCCCCTCTGCCCTTATGTGGCGAAGAGGGCGGGGCCGCATGGCCTCGCCGGCTGCGGGGGGGGCGGGGCGCTATGCAAATCGGCGTCACAAACGTAAATAGAGCGGCCGGAGGGGGGAGGGGAAGAGCGAAGGGGCGCGGGCTGCCCGCTGCCGCCTTCCCAGCCTCTTCCCCGTTGATGTCACGCGCGCAAGCCCGGGCGCGCCCTCGCGCGCGTGGTGGGAATAGGGGGGCGTGGCCGACGGCGCCCCCCGCTCTGCCGCCATATAGGGAATGGAATGCGGGGGCGGGGCCGCCGCCGCGGCCTGAACCCGGTCACCTCTGCCGGGAAAGCCGGAGGGGCGGGGCGAGCCGCGCCTCGCGGGCGGGAAGTATGGTACCGGCTGCGGCCGCGCCGGGGCGAAAGACGTGCGCTCCTGCTTCAGAGGGGGGCCGCAACGGGCGAAGCCCTTTTCGTCCACTTCTGGAGCAGGAGCCCAGGTGCGTGCAAATAACAAGCTGTTGAGCTACACGAGTGAGGCGCGCCCCAAGATGCGTTGGTGTTGAGTTTTGTGGGGAGTTTCATTTTCCTTCCATTAGAGGTAGTACGGTAAAGGTCGTCATCCCGGTGCCAGTACCCGGTTGGCTCTGCAGATGTCAGGGCTTGAAAGCGCTCCGGGAGAGCCGAGACACAGGGCAGGGCGGGACGGACCCGCAATGAGTCAATTGGAGGCCATGGAGGCACCGTGTTTGCCCAGGTGGGTCGTGAGGATGTCGTGACACAGCGGAGGGTCAGGATGTTTTCGGTGATCTTTAAAACCCGTGCCGTTCGGGTCCGGGCCGGCGTCCCGGACATATATATATGTGTGTGTATATGTGTACGTGCTGAGGGTCCCGAGGTGCTGCGTAGCGCCAGGGCTGCCCGCAGCACGGAGCGCTGCTCCCGCCGCCGCTCCTGGAACACCGACCGCATGGAAGTGCCGCACGGCACGGATCGAGCGAACGCAGCCCACAGCGCCTTTCTGCGCAGAGAGGCCGTGGGCTGCGTGTCATTGCAGAGCCGCTGGCAGTTCTGTTTCACTAATTAAATTTGAAAATCAGTATTTTTTGATATTTTGGAATTCTATCTCGGAAATGGGATTGCGCTTTGATGCTTCATGGTAGAGCAGTCACCGTTTTTTGTTAACCAAATTTAAAACCAAACGTTTTTTATTAATTAAATATTTCTGAACTATATCTTGTAAGCGGCATATTTTGGCGGCTTGCAGGTGGAAACAGCACTTACTCGCCCGGCGAGCAGCCCTTTGCTCGCATGCCCTGCAGAAGCCGTAACAGGAGCGGCTTCCCTCCGGCAGGCTGGTTTTCCCAGACAGACTACATTTTCCATGATGCAGCGCAAGCCGCCCTCAGCGGGGAGGTGCTTCCGTCAGGGAATGCGGCGGAGGAATGTCAAGCGTGCCAGGCATAAAATCTAAGAGGTGCAAACAAGATCGCCTTGGCTCGAAACTTTGTCGTCTCCTTTTTACTTCCAGCAACCCCACCCCCACCCCCGACTGGAACAGGAGCTTATTTTGTAGTCAAGCGATTCAAAAGCTTTGCAGAAACTGCATTTTCCATTAAAAGTGGGTGGGAAATTGAATCAAACTGATTCGCTGACTGATTCTTAAAGAAAGATTGGCAGAAACCTGAGATGGTTTAGAATTTGCACGTATTGGGGAAGGGGGGGAGTGTACGCTTTTAAGCTTCTAAACAGTACCTCTATTTGGATATTTCACGGGAAGAGAATTTTTTTACATCTAGGTATAGACTTGTGCTTTTGCGGGGGCGGGCTTTGGTTGGTTTTTGGCTTCTGTGTTTGTTTGTTTGTTTTTCTGGGTTTGGGTTGTTTTTTTTTTTTTTTCCTTTTTCTGCTGCCAGTTGCTCATACTAAGAAAATGATGGATGCTTTTTAACCAAGTAGCTTAAACAGCAGACAGGGCCAGAATTCTTTTCTGTACTTTTTGGTCTTTGGGGTTTTTTTGTATATACTATAAGTTTGGGGGGTTTTCCTTCGACATCATGAAACTTACCTTCTGTGTAAGAAATGAGTTTAAACTGATGCTTGTGTTTCTGGCTATGGACTTCACAAAATAGTTACTCTTGAAATGTCAGTTTCATAAATTCATAGATAGCTTGCTGGAATATTAACTGTCTTATTTCTCATTTTAGGTGTGTTTTATAAATGTTCTGCTGGATTTATAAACTTAACTCCAACAGAATTTTGGAAGTGTTAGGGAGCCTGAATGCTGCAGACCAGAGATGAGCTTGTAGTACTTTCTTTTACTTTTCTTTTTACTTTCTTTTACTTACTTTTACTTTCTTTCTCTGTAGTACTTTCTTTTATTAATATGGTTTTCATCTCAACATTTCTGAGAGCAAGGATATTTAATATGTAAATGGTAGGGAAAAAGAAAAGAACTTCATGATTGCATGTGTATAAGAGGAGAGGAAAATTATTTTTCACTCTTGTAAACCAAGACACACTCCGTCACTTATTCATGACTAATGATTGTTCACATGTCAAAGCATTTTTTCTTCTCTGTTCTACCACTACTTCTGCTTTAAATAAGCATCTAGCAAGTCAGTAAAAATACTCTTCCAAATTGGGTAATGGCTGTTCTTTACCAGGTCTTAGCCACCTGCTGCAATAAAAAATAACACTAATGCCACTGGAACAATTCTTCGTGTCATAATCGAGAAACTTTACAATAAAAACTAAGAAGAGTGAGAAGAGTGACAATGAACAACAAATCATCCATAATAGGCAGATTAGCCTATGTGTCAGTTATCTCAACTTAGTCTTATTTCTTTACAGATCTAGGCAGAAATTTTTTAATTCACTAAAGAAATCCCAGAGAAAAGCAGGTGGAAGATCTCAGTGATCCACCTCTTTCCTCTGTCTATCACTCATCAGGAGTAGCTACTTCCCATTGAGTCTGATACACAGGATGCTGGTGAATCCTTTTAGTTTCTGGGCTAGGGAGCAGACAAGGAAGCAAGAGGCATCTTTGCTCTTGTCATGCCGCCACAGGCACCAAATGTGCTTCACTTTAGTCTCCAGCTGCACTGGTGTAGCACTTTAACAAACAGCAAATTTTCATCTCAGGCTGAACTTTTGTCCTGCCAGGTCTTCCCCCGAGTTCCTTCCACTTCCTGAAACCAAGTGGGAAGATGTGTGAACTCCAGAGAGGAAATTAGAATCTGTTAAAGTCATATCTAAACTATTTTAATTGCTAGTTCGTTTTTCTTTCAGTGCATGTTCTTGAGGAAAGGCCTTACCTAGCTGAGCTTTTCTTGCCTCTGTTTCCTTCTCACCGTTTTGAGAAGTTTCTATTCCAGAGCTACACAGAGATGAAGGAATGGCTGCGAAACAGCAAGCTTAACTTGGCTAACTTCCTGCATGTAATAAAAGGCTATTCTGTGAGCTGCTTGGAAAAACACCCTTGGCCACCACGCAGTGAAATTCCTTCCTAATAATCTTTTCAGAGCATTAGGCCAGTTGCAGTCAGTTTTGCTCATTACAGTAAAGTATACAAGGCTTGAGCATTCCACCAGTTGTGCTAATTTAAAAGAAAGGTCACCTACAGCTGCACAGTTGTCTTTGTATGAAACACAGAAAGGTCTAAATGTAGTAAAATGATGGCAGGTGACATAATGCTGGCCACCATAAGTCACCCCAGTGGTTAAATCTTATCAGGAAAGATGAGACTTGGCATTCCTGCATTGAAGCTGAACAAGGGTCTGGATTCATGCACTGCATAAAATATTTCTAAACTCTCAGAGGGTAGAGGGTCAAAGACAGAGAAGGAGACTTGGGAATGGAGGCTGAAGGGTTCTTGGAGCTAAAAGCTATAAGGGAAAAAAACCAAGAAAAATTGAGGAGACAAATTGTAATCAAAACAAGAAAGAATGATAGGCCTACTGAAACAACTGGTTTTACAATGCTAAACCAAAGCTTTTTTAACATGTTTCTGTGTGCCTTTTTAGGTAACAAGGGGTTTCATTTCTTGGAAGATGGCTCTAGGTTTTACAGATACCAAATGTATTCTGACATCATGTGAAAGCTTGAAAAACACTGCTGTATTTAAAAGTAGTGAATATCACTGTACTTGCAGTGTAGTGAAACTGGGAATTCAAATGCAGGAAAAGCAGACAGAAGTGATGAGTGTTGATGAAATCACCCTCCTAAGATTGGTTGGTAAAGAAAACAGTGTAGTTGGTCACTGTCTTCAGTTTTACAATGTTTTCATAAAACAGTTTCTTTCATTATTTTCAGAAGCTATTTTTAATTTAAGGCCTAAAAAAAGAACTTTTGCCTTTTGCTAGCTTTTTAAATCAAATACACAAGGGCAAATATTGCCAGCTCTTTAGAGTTTCTCTGTTAAAGTGGAAATAAACTGGCAGCACCGAATGAGCCCTTTAAAAGTGCAGCTTTTTATTTTTATTAAATACCATGATGATTCTAAAATTGGAGTCAGAGACTAGAATCTAAAAGCATTTAGGAAACTTTACTTAAAATACTAAGCATACTTTGCCTGTATTCTAGAATAATTAAAAGAAACAAACACCTAAAGCTGAGCTAAATCCTCTTGACATTCTTTCCTGTGTCCTCTGCCTTTCTGTGGCTCGATACTTAATGTATGAAGTCATTCTCAGATGGACTGAAGGGGAACGCATTGTTTGTGCCGTAGTCCCAGAGCTGTGTGAATTAATGCTGCTCTGTATTTCCTCAAGGAATGAGCACATTCCGTTTACATTTATTGAGAATAGACCCTGGGAATGAATTATTTCTTCCTTATAAGGAGCCTTGTGTTGGAATATATGTTGGGACAGTTTAGCTCACTGCTAAGTTACTAGGGATAAAAGCATCACTGTTACATGTAAAATGAGAATATGCAAGAAACTTAAAATTAAATGTGTTGCAGTCATTTAGATGGTTCCGAATTTTGAAGTCTTGGAAGACTAGAGGAATAAGAGTGTCTCACCTTTCTTCAGACTTAGCATTTGCATAAAGTCAAAAGGAGGAAGTCTTGTCTTTGAGAGAACTCTAGATTTAATGTCTCCCTGAGTTTGTTGTGACCTTGTTTAGATCTGAGTTGCAAAATTTATGAATACTCAAAGTAAAAGTAGTATATTCCCCTCACAAGTCTTTGTAAATGTTATTTTAAAAGTATTATATTTTCCTAATATTGAAATAAAATAATTTTATTACAATATTGGGTATTAAAACATCTTTCTTCATTTATTCTCTCTTTTCAGTGCAAATATGTACACTTAATTGTGATAAAGCGGTTTTAAAAAAAAATTCCTCAAAACTTTATCTTCTTCTGGTCAGACATTCTCCACCAAAAGCAGGATAGGCTGGTCTAGAAGTTATCAGGCGCAAAATGCCACTGCTTAGTCTACCAGCATGTGTAGGAATACACATATACAGAAGGTGAAATGGGCTGGTGGTTTAAAAGGAAACATTAGGACACTGCCTTCTTGTGGATAAGCATCCTACATGAACAACTCCCCCTTTTTATCTTCTTGGGCTTTCTCCCTTTGAACTGCACTTTAGACTTATTGCACTGGACCAAGTAACTACCTTGCAGTGTCAGGCCCAATAATTCTTGGGCAGAAACTCTGCATGAAGGACATGAAAACCTCAATCTGATACTGTCATGAAGTAAAAGACATTGCTTGCCTAAATTTTAACCCATAACAAAGAAAGAGAAATTACATAAACTAAAATTTTCAGAAGAGCATTTCTACATGCTAAGTGCTGATAGAATGATTTTTAAAACGGCTTTAAATTTAAAAAAAGAAAAAACCCAAACAAGTCAAAACCCTCCCTTATTCCATTTCAAGGATCATAGAATCATTTAGTTTGGAAACTACTTCCAAGGTCATCAAGTCCACCCTTTTGAATGATCACCACCTTGTCAACTAGACCACAGCACTAAGTGCCAGGTCCAGTCATTTCTTGAACACTTCCATGGATGTTGACTCCACCACTTTCTTGAGCAGTCCATCCCAATGTTTGACAGCCTTTAAGTGATGAAATTCTTTCTAATGTCCAACCAAAACCTCCCCTGGTGCAGCTTGAGACTCTGCGCTCTTGTCCTGCCACTGGTTGACTGGGAGAAGACACCAACCCCCACCTGGCTACAGCCTCCTTTCAGGCAGCTGTAGAGAGTGATAACATCACCCCTGAGCCTCTTTTTCTCCAGGATAAACACCCTCTGCTCCCTCAGCTTCTCCTCACAGGACTCGTGCTCCAGATCCTTTCTCAGCTCTGTTGCCCTTCTCTGTACCGTTTCCAGCACCTCAATGTGTTTCCTGAATTGAGGGGCCCAGAAAAGGATTTGAAGTGCAGCCCTCCCAGTGCCCAGTACAGGGGGACAATCCGTGCCCAGTACAGGGGGACAATCCCTGCCCTGGTCCTGCTGGCCACACTATTTCTGATCCAGGCCAGGATGCCATTGGCCCCCTTGGCCACCTGGGCACACTCTGGCTCATGTTCAGCTGCTGTCACCAGCACCCCCAGGTCCTTTCCAGCCACTCTGTCCCAGCCTGTGGCACTGCCTGGGGTTGTTGTGACCCAAGGGCAGGACCCAGCACTGGGCCTTGTTGAACCTCACACCATTGGCCTCAGCCCATGGATCCAGCCTGCACATATCCCTCTGCAGAGCCTTCCTGCCCTCCAGCAGATCAACACTTACACACCACTTGTCATTTGTGAATTTACTGACAATGCACTCAACCCCCTCATCCAGATCATCAGAAAAGATAGTAAACAGAACTGTCCCCATTACTGGCATCATTCCCCAACACTCTCTGGGCCAGGCCAATCTAGCAAAGGGTGCATCTGTCCACTCCATGGGCAGCCAGCTTTTCCAGGAGAATGCTGTGGGAGACACTATCAAAGGCTTTGCTGAAGTCCAGGTAGGCTACATCGACAGCCTTTCCCTCAGCCACTAGGCAGGTCACCTTGTCATAAATGGAGATCAGTTTGGTCCGGTGGGATCTGCCTTTCCTAAACGTGTTCTGCGTGGGCCTGACCCCTTGGTTATTCTGTGTGTACCATGTGATCATATATAAGATGATCTGTTCCATAGTCTTGCTGGGTGTTGAGGTCAGGCTGGCAGGCTGTAGTTGCCTGCATCTGACTTCCAGCCCTTCTTGTGGCTGGACATCACACTGGCCAACCTCCAGTCATCTCTGACATCTCCAGACTTCCCTGATTAGCCAGGACTGACTAAGAAGTCCGAGTCCAGATTAATGTGTGATGGCAAGACAGCTGAACATCCAAGGGAACAGCTTACATATGCCAAAACCTGGAGCTCCTGCCTGTGTGCTATAGACATGGGGTGCCTTTCAGTAGGATCCTTGCTGTACCCTTGTCTCCAGCAGCACAGCCAAGGCAGCAGTCCTAGGAAGAGGAAAGTATAGCTAACGGGACAGCAATTTGTTCAGGTGCCAATTTTCTGCGAACTTCTCAGCCTTCATGAATTATAACTGAGGACCTGCAGAAAGTATGGAGGAAAGAAAAGGCTGAGATAGCTAAGCAACACTATAATGGTTCCTGTAGTAACAACTGTCATTTTTTTTAAAAAGCTCAGGTACAATACCTGTTTCCTCTTACTTGTTTCCCCAGTGATTGCATTTAGCAAGCTGGGAAAAATGAGATGGACTATATTTTTTTTCTTTAATGATCTCTGTCTAAAATTTGGTTCCAACTGATACTTAAATTCTTAGTTTACAGGTATTTGAACAATACTGCAAATACCTGTCTCTAGCTTTGCTGGGACTGAAACACAGACAATTCTTTTCTTGGGTTGTATCAGAGGCAAACTTACAAGGTAGTGCTCTAAGTACAAGGGCTTCTGTATAGTTAAGAAACCCTTTGAAATTAGGAGACCAAGGTTTTTCTTTCTGATAAAAGAATTACACTGTGCTGTCTTGTCATTCTTTTGGTCAAAGAGGACTGTACGCTGAGGAATAGTTAATAAAGACCAAATCAAGGGAATAACATTTTGAAGGGTTGTTTTCCCAGTTTCTTTTTCCCAACCCAGATTTTATCTTCTATTTGTAAAACCCGGGCATTTGTCCCAAAACTTTAGAAAGTATTTGAAATTTTGTAGCCCAAGTGCTAATTAGAGTAGCATGTACTTGTTTTGCCAATCTATCCCTGCAACACTGACTGAGCTGTGGAATACTGCATCTGTTCAGAGCAGTCAACTTTCAAGGTTCAACACAGCTTACTAACCTGTATCTTGGGTGACATTGGCATACTTTCACTTTTATTTTGTATCCCAACTGAAAGAGTTTTCATTGTCTGGTTGCCTGTTTCTATCCCTTCTTTTTGTTTTCCATCTTCCTTTGACTGTACTTCGCTGTTGCCAGTCCACTGTACACTCTGTCCCTATTAAAAAGGGACAAAATGGGTAAATTTTCCAACCACTTACCTTCCTTCTTCCTATTCTTCCTGTCCTGCAGTCTTGGAAATTGTACCAGAGCTAATATGTCAAGCTAAACCTTGTAATCAAATTCAGAAGGTAGAGATAAGCTATGATTAGAGCCTGCAATAAAATTTTGTCAGAGAAACCAGTACTTCCTTTTACTTCACTACCTTCAAAGGCTTCATTGGAATCCCTTTCTTAGAGCAGGGATTTAATTTTTTTCTACTGGTCTGTGACTAGACAACATTTAACTTTTGAAGTTGTTCTGAATAACAACATCTAATTTTTGAAGTTGCTTTGAATAGAAAGGGGAACTTTTGTTTTTTTTTTTTTTTTTCTGTTTCAGGGATTAAGTGCACCTCTGCTGCACTTCAACACTTGGGATAATAGTGGCACAATGTGGTCTTTACATTTCCAGAAACTTAGTGCTTTGAGCCTCTTCCAGGGGAGTATTAGGAGTTCCAAGAATTTTGCAGGTTTACCACTTTAAAGGAAAGGACCCCTTGGTAATTAATATGTCCCCATTCTTCTTTGCTTTAATAAATTATGCAGGACTCATGGGACAGCTGTCCTATTGCTAGACACTGTCCTCTGCTGGGGTGTATTGGGGTCCTTCAGGGGGAGTAGATGCAGGCACTGTGTGTGGTGTGGTTCAAACACTGCAGGAGATACTGAGTCAGTGACTGCAAGCTTGGCAGATGTCACCATCAGGCATCCTCCAGATGTTATGATCCATGAGCAGGAGGGGTAGAAATCTCTTCTGGTGTTTCATGTAAAATATATTTTCTAGCGGTTCCAAAAGTGGAGCCTCTGGGCAAGTACAGGTGTACAAAGCCTCTGAATTCCTCCAGTTGTAGTAAAGGTTCAGAGCCACATTACTGTTCCCCCAGCCTAAGAAGACAGAAGACTATCTCAAGGAAGAATATTCTCCTAACTCAAAATTGCTTCCCAGTCAGTAATTTTAATATGTGATTCTGAGAGCTTTATTACAGACAGCACAAAAATAATTTTGTTCTTGTGGTTTCAGAGGTTCTGAGAAGCAACAGCAGCATGGCCTGAGCATGGTTTTCACCACGCTGGGGACAACAGCCCAGGCACCAATGCTCACCATGTGCACACTTGGACGACCAGGTTTGCACCCTGCTCTGATTTTCAATTTATCTCTGCAAGCATAAAGTCTTTGATTTTTCAAAACAAAAATTTGCTTTCTGCAGTTGAATGGCGGCTTTTGAAGCTAGAGGTCTTTTCTTTAAAAAGAAAACAAGAAATCGCTAGGATATGAGGAGTGGAATAACTGAGGAAGAGAAGGACAGATCTGAAGTGAGTAAGATTTGAGGGACACTCTGTCCCTATTAAAAAGGGACAAAATGGGTAAATTTTCCAACCACTTACCTTCCTTCTTCCTATTCTTCCTGTCCTGCAGTCTTGGAAATTGTACCAGAGCTAATATGTCAAGCTAAACCTTGTAATCAAATTCAGAAGGTAGAGATAAGCTATGATTAGAGCCTGCAATAAAATTTTGTCAGAGAAGGCAACTGTTTAAAAGTAGCTTGAGAACTGAAAAATAATGTTTCAGACTATAGTCCATATGGGAATACACTTCAGTATCTGCAGCATGAAAATTATGCAAAATTTACCAGTTCAGCTTATGCTGATCTCAGCAACAGTGTTTGTAGTACCATTTGTAGAGATCTTACCTTGATGAGTGAAAGCATAATGGTATAAATACTAATATCCAGTGGTGATTCAGACCACATAACAACTATAATTTTGTGTGAAGTATACCTAAAAAATACAAATACTACTATCTTTTTATGATCAACAATAGTGCAAAGATAGTTAAAATATTTTTTCTAAGTTTACTTGGAGAAAAAAAGTAAAGAATGACAATTCTTAGACAAGATGAAGTTCTACTTTCTGCATATAAAGAAAAAATTTGTGGGGTGAATGGGAAATAAGGAGAGTAATATAAAAGGATGTTCTAGATCTGACTTAGTCCCCTGCTATCCCAGTTAAACTTAGTCTAATAAATACTTTTCGTTGTCGTGTGTTGTGATGTTCTTCCAGAAATCCTTTATACAGGAAGTTGTGGTCTGGCAGAATGAAGGTTGATTGAATTATAGCTTGCTTCTTCATGTCTCTCCGCAGGTCACTGCTTTCTGGAAGAAGCAGAGTCAACATAACTAAACCTTTGTCATTGAGTCATGCCAGGTCTTGCAACAAGTAATGCTGAACAAAAATAATTCTCTGGTTATTCTGCCTGCACTTCTATCAGTGGTTAACATCACTGTTTTTGTTTAAGTCTATCTCTTTTGTGTGCATCTGTCACTTAGCAGGACAGGCATGTTTATATAAATAAGTTCCACAAATCATTTAGGATATGTGTAGGAAAATGCAGAACTGCAGACATAACTTCTGAAAGTTGGCTAGATTTGAAGCTGACTCTGCCCTCTCAACAGATGCTCAGAACAGTGACAGCTCTTTATTGCTACAACACACCCTCTTGGTGTGTTGTAGCAATGCACACATCAGCTAGTCTGGAAATTTGAAATATTTTATGTGGAGCTGCTACTTCATGTAAGACAGTGCTGATGACAGTTACTCTGCAAAGAACACAGCATCATTCATGTCCCTTGCTACCCTCATAGGTAAATGTGGTGCATTTAGGAAGAGTTAAGTTAGTCTTCAGAATCATGGATCTATAGAAATGATGAAAATGATGCTAGTAAAAAATCTACACTGATCCCTGGCTGCTCAGACAATCTCTCCATATTTTTAACAGGGTACCTGTCCTTTATTTCATCCTCAATAGGCTTCCTTTTGTGTTTCGGTTTGTCCAGGAGCAAGTTGTTCATCCATGCAAATCTCCTAGTACTTTTGTCTGACTTCCTTTTTGTTGGCATACATTGCTCCTGACTTGGAGGACCTTGACTCTTGAAGATTAACCAGCTTTCTTGGGCCCCTCTTCTCTCCAGGATTCTATGCCCTAGTACTCTACCAAGCAGACCCCTGAAGAGGCCAAAGTCTGCCCTCCTGGAGTCCAGCATGGTGAGCTTCTTGTGTGTCCTTCTCACTCAGACTCCACTGTTTCATGGTCACTGCTTCCCAGGCTGTGCTTGAGCTTCACATTCCCCACCAGTCCCTTCTTGTCAGCAAGAACATGGTCCAGCATAGCACCTCTGTCATTGGTTCCTCTATTGTTTGGAGAAGGAGGTTATGATCAATGTATTGCAGGAACCTCCTGGGTTGCCTGTGCCCGGCTTTGTTGTTCCTCCAACCAATATTGGGGTGTTTGAAGTCCCCCATGAAGTCTAGGGCTTGTGAATGCCCTGGTGTGTTTGAAGCATCTGGGGAAATCCCAAAACTTCATCACTTTATCGCACCAAATGAGAAAACACATCCCATTCCAGCAATAACTCAGGAGTGTGTTAGCCATCAAAACTAATTTTAAAATAACACATTCAGATAACTGCAATTCAGTGTTTATACTAAAACTGAACAAACAGCTGTCTGTGTTGCTACTGTCTGTTTTCAAAAATTTGAAATTGGGAAAGACAATCCAGAAGATTCATTGAAAGTGTTAGCAGTAAAAGGGGTAAAGAGGATAATCCAGATGATTATTGGGTAGCATCCGTGTAGGCAAAAAAATTACAACTGATATATAGGCTCTTAAAGGGAATCAGTAGAACTAATATTTGTCAATATGGGTATAGGAGAAACAGATCTGACTACAATTTTATCAATATACCAACCAAATAGTGTCTACGTGACAATACTGTAATATGTAATGTTTAGATTTCTTGAAAACATTCTGACTTACTGCTGCATGACACTTTATATGTCATGCTAATTGGATCAATATGACCTGCTAATTAGTAGAATATTGAGTAACTGGCAGCCAAAAACAGAGCAGTAAATGGAGGATCCTAACTGAGCAAGTATATTCATATTGGGGTTATTTTAGGAATTATTTTTTGCTATGTGTTATTTAATGCTTGTTTTAAATTACATCAACATTGTACAAAATTATTAATAATACTCACAGATAACCCAAAAGATCAGAAATATAATAAACAACAAAGATAAGTCATTGATACAGAGCAGATGGCTTTAATAAGCTGGGGGCAAACCAACAAGTGTTTTGTGGATAACTATTAAAGTGAAACATTTGTGAACAGAGAAAGCAGCATATCCTTTTTACTCTTATATTTATGACCTTTACATTTAGTCTGCCCATCAAATTCTAGATCTTCAGAACAGAGAAGACACCCAAATATGGAGCCATTGAAGGCCAGTTGAACAAGTCGTTCTAAAAGTAAAATTCTGTAGTAAAGCCTTTTGTTTTAGGTGAGTCTAAGCCTCTAATTTGTTGTCCTGGGTTTCCTTGTATATTTTGGCTCTGATCAGCTCTAGAGTGTTCTATTACATGCTTACACAATTTTATTTTGGTGTCTCAGAGTAATGCTAAAACATCCCCACGTTATAAATTGACTCTACTTCTGAAATTTGAGCCAGTATTTTTAAATATGCCTTATAGCTTAGATTCATCACTGTTTCTGTTACCCTTTCTCTGTCTAGCATATCCTTTTCACGTGTATTGGTACAGTTGTAACAAAAAAGGGAATAAAAGCATGTCTGCAGACAATTCCCTTAGTCTAATCGTCAGTCATGTTATTGCAAAGCTAATGCTGCTGTTGTCTTTCTCATCTTCAGAAATTTGTGTTTTGCTGAACCTAAGAAGAACTGAAAATGCTGGTTTTCTTCCTTTTTTTATTTTCACAAGTTATTATTTGGGGATTTGGAGGAGGAATGAAGAGATGCAGAGAGATTGTCAAGAGAGGTAACAATGGATGGACTCTTAAATATGGTGCTTTGGTCAAAATACCGTGTGTAAATCTTGGCTATGCTAAAAGAAATCCCTGGGGTTTGCATAGACAATACTAGTTATATGTTTGCACTGAAAGTTTCTTTTTAATTTGCTTTAGGATTCAAGAATACTTAGTAGAAAGGAAAGGTTGAGAGAAAAGCCAGAAAAGTCATTGATTCATATGGCATGATACAAGGAAGTTTTTCCTCTTTATTGAGCAAAACCACGTATTGTCTGCAGTCCAGAAGTATCTGCAATTAAATAGAAACTTGATACCTGGCTTCTCCATCTAGTTGACAGACGTAAAAGGATCTGATTGCTGAATGGTGGAAGCTGAACAAAATCAGACTGGAACTGACTGGTACAATTTTCCCTAAATACAGATCAGTTAACTATTGAAACAGTTTGAAGTAAGTTATGATGGGCTTTCCATCTCTAGTTTTTAACCTCAAGAGATATCTGTCTTAAAATAGGTATTGTAGCTCAACTCAGCTATAGTTCAGGACAGCACAGAGACTTCTGTGACAAAACAGATCAGCCCAGTGGATGGTCAAAGTGCATGTTCTAGCCTTATCTTTGATGGGGAGCAGTGTTGTTTTGGTTCTTCCTTCAGCTCTTCTATGGGTTTACTTCATGATCCATTTTTTTGCCTGTGGTGGCTACCGTTTGTACTGGAACTTCAGGGCAGCTGCAGCTGTTTAAGAAAGGACATAATCATTTGTAAATGGTGTAGTGTGGCAAGGGATCCAGACTGCATAAAAATCTATTCTAAAGATGTCCATGGAAGAGAGCCACCCACACATGGAATTTTAGCACTCCTTTGTTCTGTTTATTCCAGTTTCTCAGCAATAGTCTTCTTCATTAATAGTTTATCTGGTGATTCTGCACCACTATGTGTCTGTGGTCATATACGGAAGGTGGAATACCATTCTGGATTAACAGTTTAAGATCCTTTATTAAGTCTTGTATGCCTGTACGATTTTAAATGCAACAAGGGTATGTCCATATTGACACTTGTTTTTTTAGCTCATCCAAAACTTCCAACTTGTGCTTCGTCTGTTGTTTGTAAAGTGGTATTTCATCCTTTGAATAAAAAGTGCAGAAGTAATCAGCAAGATTACCTTATCATTATTTACAGCAAGTTGGTTCCCTCTTTGTGCACAAAAAACTAAAATTGTATCCTTCCTTGGCTGAAAACCTCCTTTCTGCAAGCAATAAAAGATGCAAATATCCCTTACAGTGGTTAGTCCAGCTTTCTTGCAGCTTGGGGCAAAACACATTGGCAGAAGGACAATGTCTTGTCTCTGATGTCTGTGAAGCTTCTCTGAAGTGACCAGAGTATGAACTCATACAAAAGGGACCTCTGTGCAGTGACAAGAACTTCAAAACAGGGTATAATTACATAAGAAATTTAAAATAAGTTGAGGACCATGTTTCAATGAGATCAGCATTCCAAGTAGTCCCTAACAAGAACTGAATATTTGTTTCTCTGTTGTCATTCATTTTTCTTTATGACTGATCATCTGAATTTTTGTCTTAAATCTTCTCCAGGCTGAAACCTTATACCTGATAGCAATTCCTCTCAACAGGACTTTGGTACGAAGTTGGCCTTGGTATCTTATACAAGTCTCCGGACTTCTTTAACTACTTTGAGACTGGTAAAAAAGGAATGTGTTTAATTTTTTTTTTTTTTTTTTTAATTTACAAAAAGGCATCACAAAGGATGTTTTCTCGTCCCATTTTGAAGAAGCTAATAAATTGCATAATCTCAAGAAGTCAAGAGAAGGAAGAACTTCAGTAGTGTCACTAGTAACTCTTCCGCATAGGTAACACTGGTCACCTCCTCATTGCAGCACTGACCAGGAGGGAGCTAGGCTAATTGCTGCCATTGGTATCAGTAGCTCCAGAGTTTAGCCTCTGTTCAGATGAAGCCAAATTCTCACAAAGCTCCTAAACATTATTTTACTTTTGAAGAGATTCTTTATTCTCTTTTAGCAGTAGTTTTTTCTAATCAGATTGCCTGCCATGTCCTTTGTAGTTTCACTGGTTGACACTCATTGAAGGGTAGCTGTGATGTGTAACTCCTTCCTAATCATCTTCACGTCAGAGCAGCTGTCAGACTATACTTAAACTACTCTGGGAATCCATACTAAGTGTTGTGGTTTAACTGCAGCCAGCCACCAAGCCCCAGGCAGCTGCTCACTCGCTGCTCTGCTCCATCAGCAGGATCAGGGAGAGAATCAGAACAGTAAAAGAGAGAACTCGTGGACTGAGGTTCAGGTGGTTTAGTAGGGAAATGAAAAGCTGCACTGTTGCAGCGCGTGTCCGACCGCCAGTGATCTTGGACCCGGCCAGCAGCGGAGCGGCCAGACACGGGCCAGCAACAGCACCCTGGGGATCTGCAGGGCACGTGGGGACACCCTCCGGCCCGGGGAGCTCGACGGCGCTGCGGTCTGGTGCAGGAACAGAGAAGAAACGGGTGCAACTGAAGTGCCAAAATGATATTTAATAAATAAATAAAAGAGCACAAACAAGGGTGCAAAACAAAACATTAAAGGGCTGCTTCAGAAGACCCCAAAGCGGCGTTGACACAGATACATGTAGTCCCTCAGGGAAAGTTCTAGAAGCCTTCTGGCCAATCATGGGCTGCTGATCTGCATGGCCACTCCAGATTGGTCCCAGAGTCCTTTGCACGTCATGATAAGCTCACCATAACTTGTCTGGGTGTCATCAGTTGTGGCTTCTCATCTCCCAAGGGTTGTTGTTGGTTGTTTGCTCTGTGGCTGTGTGGCCAGTTTCTAACCTTACAAGCTTCCACACTGTACATGTAAGCAAAACAAAGCAAGGAATGGATTTTGTGCTTCACAAGGGGTAAGGCAGGAGTTCAGTTATCTCCAGGAGAGCAAGGCCCAATCACACATAAGGGTGACTTGGGAAGACAAACACTGTTACTCTAAATGTCTCCCCTTTCTCCTTCTTCCCACCATGTTTACAGTGAGCATGGTGCTACATGGTGTGGAACATCCCTCTGGTCAGCTGAGGTCGAGTGTCCTGGCTGTCTCTCCTCCCAGCTTCCCTGCATAGGGAAGTAGGATGGCAGCGTGGCAGTATGAAAAGGAGAAAAGGCCTTGGCTCTGTACAAGCTCTGTTCAGCAATAACAAAAAAATCTCTGTGTTATTAACTCTGTGTTCAGCACAATTCCAAAACACAGCCCCATATCAGCTACTATGAAGAAAATTAGCTCTACCCCAGACAAAACCAGCACAATAAGCAAATCACCAGACTGTTAACTATTCCTGGTATCTTATGTCTGAAAATCGGGGGTTCATGGTCCTATGTTTCCATGCCTCGGGAACTCCCTTTCTGTATTGAAACACTTTTAAGATTGAGATGCTTCTAAGAATCACCTTTAGCTTTGAATCTCTGTGTGTCTCCTCCTTGGCAAAGACTCTGCCAGACAACTCTCACTGACACAGGAGGTTCCAAAGTACAACATTATGAGATGATAGCTTAGTATCTCACATCTCCAGGCTGAATTTTGCCTTCTCCTACTAGAGTCTTGCATCTCAGATGCTGTTCTTTGTGTTGCAACAAGGTCACAAGGAGAAACCTTGCAATGCAGCACAGCATTTGCTGGTCTATTCACAACTGCACTTGACCATCATATTCTCCTTTTTTATAGGCATCAGAAGAAAAAACCTTTTATCTGTGGCTTGAGGGAAAGGAGACAAAGCCTTTTCCATCCTCCTTTCTCCAGTTTTACCTTCTGCCTTTAGACTGAAGGAGGTTTCTCTTCTGAGAGAGCCCAAGTCTCTTGGACTTGAGATGAGATTTTCCTGGGATACACACCAGACTTATATCAAAATGCTGTGATAACAGGTGTTTGTAGGAGAAGCCTAACTGCTCTTCCAGGCTGAAAATATTCCTAGCTGAGGCACTTTTGAAGTCTGTTTCTACTTCATAGATATAATCTTGTTTCTGCTATAAAATGGTGAGTCTAATCTGCACTTTAAATTACAATTAAATCCACAAGTTGTCAGGCATTCTCCAGACTATCACACTTTTCTTTTAACATATGGACTGACTGACACAATCAGATCAAATACTTTTCCAAACTTTTTGCTATATCCTCTAGGCAGCATTTCTCATTTAATATTTCTGTAGTGAGCTTGTATCTCCAATGATAATTTAGATTCTCATCTGATGTAAATTATCATAGTTCCAGTAGACTTCAATGGATTTGATGATTTATGCCATCTGAGGTTCTGCATCTGAAAACTCTGTAACAAAAAGCAGCTGCTACTTTTAAATAATTTGAAAAATGATAAGTAACTGTCTGAGTCTAGCTATCTTAATACATGCTACTCAACTGCCAGCACACCCCTACATACAGGAGATTTAATGTCCTTTGCCTTACCTCTGAGTAAGTGGGATTATGTCCATTATTTTGACAAAAATGAAAGTTGAACAGAGACTGCCATAGTCTTTGACAGCAACTTTTTCAGGAAGACCCAAAAGCCCACACTCTCTCAGCAAAGCATGTGAGTTTGGCTCTGCTAGAAGCTAAATGTACCTTTATACTGACCATGTACATTACATATATTACATATATGCAATTTTTAGACAGTTGAGCTTTTCACTTTAATGTGTTTCAGTTTCTATGTTCATCTTCAAGCCATATGAACATTATTCAAAGTTTAGTATCAGTTTGAACTTGTAAAGAATATCAGATCACATGGGTATAAACTATTTCTCTCAAGACTATGATAAGAGTTTGTAGTGTTTCACAGAAAACATGGTCTGGGATGTATTCAGAGGAATAGATCTCTGATTTATTCAGTTTAAGGAAGGTATGCCATCCAGAGGGACCTGGACAAGCTTGGAAAGTGAGCCCATGGGAACATCATGAGGTCCAACAAGGCCAAGTGCAAGGTGCTGCACCTGGGTTGGGGCATTCCCCAGTACCAGTACTGGGCTGGGGGATGATGGGATTGAGAGCAGCCCTGCTGGCAAGAACTTAGAGGGTGTCATGGGTGAGAGGCTGCACATGACCCAGCCATGGCACTCACAGCCCAGAGAGCCAAAGGTGTCCTGGGCTGCATCCAGAGCAGCGTGGGCAGCAGGGCCAGGGAGGGGATTCTGCCCCTCTGCTCTGCTCTGGTGAGATCATAGCTGGAGTGCTGCATCAGCTCTGGAGTCCCTAGCACCAAATTCTTCTGGACAAAATATCCTGCCCACAGCTGGACAAACACATCATGCAACAGGTGAACAGCTGGCCCATGGGTTGGGCACAAAGGGTTACAGTGACTAGGGTCACATCAGACTGGGGACCTGTCACTGGTGAGGTTCCACAGAGCTCCATCCTTGGCCCTGAGCTCTTCAACAGTTTCATAGTGAGTTGGATGCAGAACTGTAAGGGATGCTAAGCAAGTTTGCAGATGATACAAAACTGGGAGGAGCTGTTGACTCCCTCAAGGGCTGGAAGGCCCTGTGGAGAGATCTTGACAAATCAGAGGGCTGGGCAATCACCAGCCTATGAAGTTCGAGAGTAAGGGAAAGTGCTGGGTTATGCACCTGGGATGAGGCAGCCCTGGATGTGGGTGAGACTGACTGGGGAATGAGAGGCTGGACAGCAGTGCCATGGAAGGGGCCCTGGGGTTCTGGTCCATGGCAAGTTGAACATGAGCCAGTAGTGCCCTGGCAGCCAGGAGAACCACCCGTGTCCTGGGGGCATCAGGGACAGCATCACCAGCTGGGCAAGGGAGGGAGGGGATTGTCCTGCTCTGCTCTGCTCTGCACTGGGGCGGCCTCACCTCGAGAGCTGTGGGCAGGTTTGGGTGCCACAGACACTAAGTTATTAGAGGGAGTCCAAACGAGAGTGACAAAGATGGTGAAGAGCCTTGAGGGGAAGTCGCATGAGGAGCAGCTGAGGTCACTTAGTCTGTTGAGCCTGGAGGAGACTGAGAGGAGACCTCATTGCAGTCACAACTTCCTCTAAAGGGTTAGAGGAGGGGCAGACACTGATCTCTTCTCTATGGTAACCAGTGACAGGACCAAAGGGAATGGCCTGAAGTTGTGTCAGGGGAGGTTGGATATTACGAAAATGTTCTTCATCCAGAGGGTGGCTGGGCACTGGAACAGGCTCCCCAGGGAAGTGGTCACAGCACCAGCCTGATGGAGTTCAAGAAGCGTTTGAACAACGCTGTCACACGCATGATGCGACTCTTGGGTTGGTGCTGTGCAGGGCCGGGAGTTGAACTCCATTCTTTGTGAGTCTCTTCCAATGCAATTTAGCCTGTCATTCTGTGACCTGTTGGATTGGGTCCAGAGGAGGGCCACAAAGATGATCTGAAGGATGGACCACCTCTCCTATGAGGAAAGGCTGACAAAGTTGGCATTGTTCAGCATGGAGGAGAAAAGGCTCCAGAAAGACCTTACAGCACCTTCTAGTGCCTAAAGGGGGCTACAGGAGTGCCAGAGAGATTATTTTTACAAAGGTAGATAGGGCAGGGGGGAATGGGTTTAAGCTACAATTAGAAAGGTTTTGTTGCGGTTTAACCCTAGCCAGCAACCATGCTGCTTTCTCACTGACCCACCAGTGAGATCAGGGAGACAATCATGAGGGTAAAAGCTGGAGAAATTGTGGGTTGAGGTTTAGACCGTTTAACAGAGAAAGTAAAAGCCACACATGCAAGCAAAGCAAATCAAAACCAAAAACAAAACAAGGAACGAATTTGTTGCTTTCCATGGGCAGGCAGGAGTTCAGCCATCTCCAGGACAGCAGGGCCCTATCACACACAACAGTGACTTGGGAAGACAAACTCCATCACTCCAAATGTCCCCCCTTCCTCCTTCCCCCCACTTTATATACTGAGCATGATGCCACATGGTCTGGAATATCCCTTTGGTCAACTGTCCAGGGGTCACCTGTCCTGGTCCCCTCCCAACCTCCCAGGTACCCCCAGCCCCCTCACCAGAGTGGCAGCACAAGAAGCAGAAAAGGCCTTGACCCTGTGTAAACCTTGCTCAGCGATAACAAAAACATCTCGATATTATGAACTTTGTGTTCAGCACAATTCCAAAACACAGCCTCATACCAGCCAGTGTGAAGAAAATTAACTCCACCCCAGACAAAACTGCATATGTTTATATTAAATGTTACAAAGAGATTCTTCACAGTGAAGGTGCTGAGGCATTGAAAGAAGTTGCCTCACCACCTGTTGTGAATGTCTCATTACTGGAAGTGTTTAGGTCTGGGTTGGATGAGACTTAGAGAAATCTGATCTAGTGGGCCACATCCCTGCCCATGGCAGGGAGGTTGAAACTATATGATCTTTAATGTCCCTTCCAACCCAATCCACTCTATCATTCTGTAATTCTATTCCATAATGAGACACTGTAAATAAAGTTTAAAGAAAAGGTATCCTTTTATTTACTATTTTTATTTAACTGTCCACACAGAACAAATCGCCATTTTTATCTGCCTAGAGTGTGTTGTGCAGTGTTGCCTATAAAGAACTATTTGTGCCATAAAGTATCAGATTTCCCCTCTTACCTTAAAATTTATATGCAGTTATAGTTTTTTCTTTTAGTAGCAATAAACACCATCTTTACTGTAAATCACATTTTGTTCTGGCTCAGGCATACTCCATGACTGATACCCCATGGGGTACTTTCATTGAACAACAGAAGTTTCTGTCCCTGCTCTAAACTCATCCTTAACAGGTCAGCAAGAAAAGAAAAAAAAAAAATTATTCCAGCTTGTTCCTCAGAAATCGCCTGTCTGATTCTCTTTTTGTCTTGCAAAGATTTTACTTTCATCTAGACCTTAAAGTATCTTTTTGTATTAAGCATGAGGTAGAAGCATTGATAAATGACAGAATACTGGAATTAAGGAGATTCATTTTTTCCCTCTTACCCAAAGGTCATCTTTTATATCTACAGGGCTGGTTGTTTCATATTTGCTCTGCATCATCCCCTTTGTTTAATACACTACCATGTACTTTATTTCTAGCCAGTACTAAAATCCAAACCCTCTAATAATGGTGGTGATGCCAGGTGGAGGTCAGAAGAAGCATTTTTGCTTTTTCCTCCCTTCTCAACTTTTCCTAGGAATGTGTAAACAAGAATGAGTAGTTATGACCTACCAATCAAAGGAAACTAGGTACTTGAAATTGGGACAGATATTATGGCAGTATGAGTCAAGTTCTGCTACAGTCATGGGACTTGTTAAGGGGGTCCTGCATGGCTTGTTTTGGAGAAGAGCTGTAGCTGCATCACCCAGCAGAACCAAATACGTGTCAAAGGAATACATTCTCCCTTCAGAAGGTTTTTGGAGGTACAAACAGAAACATGATGAAAATTACCCAGCTGAGCCAAGGTGAATAAAACCACCATGAAGTGCATCCAAAGCGTCTCTATTTTGGTGGCAAAACTTAAGTAAGGATGTCCCCAAACTACTCCTATCCTTTCCTTTCTTGCCCTCTCCATATCTTTACTGTCACTGCTCTGCTGTCTTGTTCCATGTGGTGGCCAAGTGTGTAAAGTAATCACCAAGGGTGAGAGAAAGTGCAACAAAGAAAAATAAATGTATTGAAATCATCGTTTCGGGGCCCCTGCAGGAAGCCTGAGGTTTGGTTGAACTTGTCTAGTACTGTTCTGCCCTTTGGCACTGTTTTATGTCTACTCAGGGGAAATAATCAGCAGTACAGTCATTTTTTACATTTAGAGTATACAGATAATTTGTGAGTACAATAAATATTTTGTTTTTGCAGGACATGTTTGAACACAGTTTTACCTGCTTATGAGAAATGACTATTTCATGTGTGCTTCAAAAAATGCTGCTTTTTACAATGCTACTATGGATAGATAAATAATGTATGTTGTTTGTTGAACACAAATATGGCAACACTTCGTATTGTTTTACATGATTTACAATTACAAATTGATTTGAATTTCTTTGCAGCTAACCAAAGCACCATATCCAAAACTTTATATTAAATATGGATTTTCAGTTTTGCATTTGCTAGAACAAACAGACCACATCTTATGTCAGAGGTGAGTTTGGATGACAAAATATGGAATGAGGTGCAGTACCTGAAACTCCTCCTCAAGGGACAAAGGATACCCCAGCCACAGAGTAATCAGTTGCTCCAGAACCCACACAAAGCAAAGATAAACACCTTAGTAGCTGAGGAGAAAGTACCTGGGCTCTAGGGGAATCTTCAGAGATGGGGATGGGAGTCAGCCTCTCCCAGAAGGCTAGTTTTGCAGACTGTTGTCCTGCTTCTTATTAATTAATTAATTAATTGCTCATTGATTTTTATATATCAGTTGCTTCTTGTTTTGCTAGTCCTATCAACAGACTTTTCAAAAGTTAACCCAAAACATTTCCCTAAGCTGAACTGATAGAATTTCCCTTTCAGCTGTGAGAGAGACTCTTCTTGTTGAAAGCCTCATTCAGGCCAGTAATGGAAATGCAAAAACTTAGAAAGGGTTCCAGGCCAAGACCAGCCTGCCAGTGAGGGTCTTTGGTTAACTGCAGCCTACATGGAAAGGACAGATCCCATGCCCATCTTACTACCTTTCTTCTCCATTTCAGATTACTTTCATTTCATGTGTTTCTTCATGTCATCTGATTTACTAGATCTTGTTATTCTACCTAGAAGAATAATTTTCTGTATGAAAATCATTTGCCTCTAGGAAAATTGTTATGCTTATATAGCAATAACAAAGGGTGTACTGTGTTCTAGCTGCATGGTACATCTACCTGTCTAGAATCAAACCCTGCACAGGCAAGTGCTGACAACCTCCTCAAAGTGAAATGCATTTATCAGATGTACCAGCTTTGGTACATTGGTACATTTGGAATGTTTGGAACTTTATACACAATGAGAACATCCATGGCTTCCTTTATAAACATTCATCACTCTTAAAGTTTAACCTTTCTAGAACTCCAGATAACACAACAGAGCTTTTTGCTCCTGTTCATCTTTTGGCAGTAAGCTCCAACTGTGAACACCCTGCTTTTATGTGGAAGCCATTTCTCTTAATGAGTTTTCTCATCTCTCTTTGATAGTCTCTTGATTTCAAAATGAGTCTTCTCCTTTGTGCATTCTGAAAAAATAAATAAAATCCATAAGTTTCTTCTTAATGTTTTCTGCACCATACACAAATTTATGTCATCTCTCAGGTCTGCCCTCCTCCAAATGTCGAATTGTTGACTCTTCATACCCAAGCGCTTTTTGCTTTTTTTATTTTTTGGTAGCTATGAGGTTTTTAAATTTATTTTCTTTTTTAATCTTAAATGAGGGCATTCCTTGACAGAAAAAAAGCATGAAAACCCTCCACATAATATCTGATAAGTAGCCCTTATCTAGATGGCTTTTTTCTAAACATCCATCTGACTTCAAGCAGGCAGAAGTAAATGCTACAGAAATCAATCTGAATTTACATGTATACCTTCTTAACAGCAATTTTAAAGTAGTTGTAGTCTTCCTTGCTAACATTTAGAAATGCATATACATGCATCTGAATCAGTATAATAACTGATTTTGAAAAAAATAATAACAACATATTTTAAAAAGGTATCAGTATTTCATTTGAATTTAAATGTCTTGTTTTAAATAAGCAGTTATGATATGGAGCCAAATCAGTTGACTTAACAACAAAGGGCAGTATGCTGATGAATTATGTATGTTATCTTCATTTTCTGCCTGCTGATAATTGACAGGTATCATGGCACCTTCTACTTACTTCCTTTAATTAAATGCCATATATCAAACACCAACTTGTGTGTAATGGTCCTCCCCACACACACATACACACAAAATGGTTTTATGTTTTATTTAAATCTTACAGCATTTTAAAATTTTCTGTTTCACTCACTGTGTTTTAAAAGCTGCTTTGTCACTCAGCCCATGTCAACACTGTTAAATTAATAAGATTTCTTCAGTGTTAGTTTGGCAGAGTCATTTATTCAAGAGATGGCTCCATCCTTTTGTTTGTTTAGTTTTTTATATAAATTGGTTAGGCTAAGCCAATACTGAAGAAAATTTACCTGCTGTCTGGACATGTGTAGTAAAACAGGTTTCTCAGTCTTTCACATAAAGTTTGTGTCTTTACTAACAGATATATTTTCATCATTATGTAGCAACTTCAGGTAGTATTAGGTTAAAAAAACTAGTGTTTTAACAGAGCTGATTAAATGGCTAGTTTCTTCTTGGCAGTTTGCATTTAATTCAGACTAACTCCACCGTAACAAGGATACATTAATTGAGTAGCTCTACAACTGGGCTCATTAGATGCAATACTTACTGATTAAATTTAACCACTACTGGGTATCTTAGCACATGATTCAGAATTGCTTTTCTTTTCATTCAGTGTTTTGTTTCTTGGAATTAATGAAACTAATTTTGCTGAGAATTATTTTAACAAAACTGTGATGATAAAGTAATCTTCAATTAAAATGAAGTCTTAGTTACCTTGAAGGGCTTTTTACTTATATTGCCTTAAATGTCCAAATTCATATTTTAATCTGAAAACCTACATGCAGTAAATCGTATCCCTGGTATATGTAAAAAAGAACCACTAGTAGATATTGTGGAAGAGTTCCTCGCTATCCTTGCATCCTTGAGAATACCCACTATATGAGAAAGTGGGCCTCAAACAAAGCCCCAGAAACTACAGAAAGTAATTGTGCAGAAAGAAAATTAAATTATATCTCTTTTGTTCCTATTAATTTCAACTTGATTTGTCAGCTTCTTTAGAAACCTAAGTTTATATTCTTTTCCTGTATCATTGGTTAAATTGGTTCAAGGCTCATACCTTAGTGAAGTAAGTGATCTGATGTACTGTTTCTCACTGAATTAGAATAAACTATCTTTTTAAAGCCCTTTTCATCAAAAAACACTTCAACTCTCAACATGGGTAGAAGGTGATGGCCTGTGAGCAGCCAGTGATGGCGAAGGAATGGAATGTATTAACACCAGCAAGTAACATCCCTGCTCAGTACTGAACTGAAAGAGAAAATTTCATAAAGGAAAAAGAGTCCTCAACAAATTTTTTTCTCTCGGGCATGTTTTTGGCAGAAGTATCTGGATGTAGCACCTCTCTGGCTTGAGAGTGCTAAACACCTGACTGCAGATAAACAAGGTAAAAAGCAGACTGTAGGGCTTTTAGCAGTCTTTGTCAAATGCTTATAAGAGCAACTGTTACTGAATATACATAAATCCAGTTTTCAAAGATTGAGCATTCAGCTGAAGTAACTACAAAATTCATGGGACATGCAGAAGGCACTCTGCTGTTGGGCTAAGAGCTAACTTCTCCATTTCTATTTCTGTCTCTATGTTGAGCACCTATAGCTTATTGTATAGTAAAAAAATATGCTTGAACTTTTTGAACATCCCTTTAGACAGAAAGTTATGAGGCGCTGCAACTATGATTTAAATAGAAATCATGATGCTCCCTCTCTTATTTTTATTTTGCATTACCACCAGTGCATCGAAACTTCTGAAGAAGGTTTTGTTTTCTAGCTGCTGCTTATCAAGTTTAGGCTGAAGGAGCACAGATGTCTCCAAAAGGCTGTCAGGTTCAGTGGCAGAGGCTTTCCAGATGATCTCAGATGTATCTGCACCACAGGGGGGTCTTGGGAAAGCGAGCAGACTGCAGGGTTGTGCTCCAGAGGCAGAGTGTTCCAGGCATGTACAGTAGCCACTTTTCAGAAGGGAAATGGCTAATCAAAGACATTTTCATAAATTAGCTTATTCTGACTGCTAAAACGAAAGTTAGGAAAGGGTTGGATTACTTTTAACAAAAATAAAATGTGGATATCTTCCATTCTGTACCCTTGTAAAGAATAATCAAACAAACTTTCAAAACAAAACAAACTCTGTGATCTCTGTTTCATCTTTTAACCTCACCTATCAATCTCCTTAGCATATTCTAATTTGTTTAGGGCTAAATAATATACCACTTTCTTCACAAGAGTCGTATGAATTCAGCAGGTAGACTTGTGACGCTAACAGGACTACTCCTTCAGTTAGGGTTGGGACCTTGGCAAAGACCTTTTTTAATCTGCGAACATTCCCATTATAAGTGCTTACATAAAGGCTTACTATTGTAGAGCAGTAGTTATGATGTTATCTAATCTTTAGTGGTCATGGGCAGCATTACTTCCTGTTGGGGCACTCACAGACTCTTGCTCCGCAGCTTCCATAGATCCATTAGTGTTGGGAAAGACTTCCAAGATAATTGAGTCCAACCTTTGACCAAACACTACCCTTTCAAGTAAACCATAGCACTAAATAGCATGTCGAGTCGTTTCTTGAATACTGCTGGGTGTGGCAACCACCACTTCCCTGGGCAGATCATGCCAGTGCTTGACAACCCCTTCCATGAAGAAATTTTTCCTGATGGCTAACGTAAATGTCCCCTGGTGCAGCTTGAGACTCTGTGTTCTTGTGCTGTCACTGGTTACCTGGGAGAAGAGACCAACCCCATCCAGCTACAGCCTTCTTTCAGGCAGCTGTAGAGAGTGATAAGGTCTCCCCTAAACCTCCTTTTCTCCAGGCTAAACACCCCCAGCTCCCTCAGCTGCTCCTCACAGGACTTGTGCTCCAGACCNGCTGCTCCTCACAGGACTTGTGCTCCAGACCCTGCCCCAGCTCCGTTGCCCTTCTCTGGACTCACTCCAGCCCCTCAGTGTCTTTCCTGCACTGAGGGCCCAAAACTGGACACAGCACTCGAGGTGTGGCCTCACCAGTGCCCCGTGCAGGGGGACAATCCCTGCCCTGGCCCTGCTGGCCACACCATTGCTGATCCAGGCCAGGATGCCATTGGCCCCCTTGGCCACCTGGGCACACCCTGGCTCATGTTCAGCTGCTGTCACCAGCACCCCCAGGTCCTTTTCCACTGGGCAGATTTCCTGCCACACTGCCCCAGCATCATAATGTGCTCAGAAGTGAGAGCAGTACACACCCTCTTCCCAAGGTCATCATGGGTATGGATAGGTGAATTCCCAAGCAGCTAGTGGAGGAAGATGCTGTACCTAAACTGAGCTTTCCCACACAGATGAGCTGCAGCTGAAGAGAATGGCTGCCTGCTCCATGGACTAATGCATGGAGAGTTCCCATGCTGACCTCTCAGCTGTAAGGAGCTTCTGACAAAGCTTACATCTATATGATTTTGTCAGTAGGCCTTCAAAGGGTGAATTGAAAACACACTGCTCTATACTTTCCCCTAGAGAATAAGCACATAATTTCTGCTTATTTTGGCACTTAAGTCTACCAACAAAAAAGTCTTACTGTGGCAAAATAGGCTGTCGTTCTCATAGCAGGCTGACTTGATTAATATAGTTGCAAAGCTTGTTTTGCAATTCAAACCTTGTCAAACCAAATCCAAAATTATTTTCCTGGATAAATCCAATTAAAATATAAATACTGAATCAGAACACATTTTCTGTAATTACCAAGCAAATCTGTGAAAAGACTATTAAAGTAGGCTAAATTGCCTCTCTTACCCTGCCAGCCCTTCTTGCCTCCCCAGGGGCAGCTTTCTGAAGCAGTGCTGTGCTTGGCAGGGAGGCAGGGGATCAGCCTGCATCTGCAAAGCTGCCTGTTTTGGGCTGGTTTGCAGGCAGCTGTGTTCCACTCAGCCTTAGTACTACTCTGAAGGGAGAAAGGATTCCTGACAAGACAGTGTCTAATGGAAATGGACACGTCTCCTATCCTCTTTTTTAATTTGAAGCCCTCTCCTAGTTGAATATGCTTCTGTCAGATCAGTCAAGGCATCAATAAACTTTGCTCTGTATTTGCACAAAGACAGCAGTATTTTAAATTATGATAGTCGTTTGTCGTATGCTTCTATTTAAATAAAAAAAAATCTATAAAAATTTTCATGGGCAAGTGTTGGAAGTTTCCTGTTTCTGTAAAGCTGGCAGACATATCATCAGCACTACTAATTCTGAGAAATCTGAAGAAAAAATGCCAATTTTTAAAAAAACTGCATTTTTTTCGTTAGCTGGCCACCTTGATGTCTGTAGTAGCTTTGTGTTTGTAGGGTCTGATTTCTGAGTGGCAGCTTAAATGTCTCAAAGAATTCATAACAGTCCCCCTCAGTTTTGTGCTACAATTTTCCCCAATTAAAATCATGGGGCATCAGGCCAGGATGAGGGTTTCACAAAATCAACTGCTATGAAAAATCCTTCTGAAGCAACAAAGTTGTGTACAGGAGTGAGTACGTGTTTAGTATAGCAGGTAGAAGCGTTTTTGAGGAAAGGTTTTTTCTATCTAAAAATGACAGTTGGTTAAACCGAATATTTTCCAGGAATGGCATGGTTTTGACAACAGCAACAGGAACGCAGACGTGAAGAACTTGTGCCAGGGCAGTTTTGTGGGATGAGAAGGAAGGGCATATACCCACACCAGTCAGATTCTTTGGGAACAAAAGGGTTTTCCCACTGCCCTGGACAATGTCTGACTGACAGATTCTCTGTCCTCACTTTTCTGCTGGAGATACTCCACTTTAGAGAAATAATCTCAAGCTTCTGCAGACCTGCTTATTGCAGGATCATCTCTCTGCTCTTTCCTGCTTTTATTGGAAAGTGCAATTTTACACTTAAATGTGAAATAAACTATCTAGTGAACATAGAAATAAAAGACATCGTGAATGTTTTCATAGACGAAATTCTTGTTTTCTAGCCAGACTCCAACATGACAAAAAAACTGACAGACTGTTGTCATTACTGAAGGCCTTCTGGAATTCTCAAAGTTGATATCGGATCCCCACAGCATTTTTACTGCTACATTTCACTTTAACCAAACAAAGAGGAAAATAAAGAGCTTCCCTATCTCCAAAATGTTTTTACCCATGCCAATAAGCATCTTTGTGCTGATGATGCTTAGACTAGGAATTTATGTATCATTATACTTCAAAGATGCACTTTAAGGTTTTACACATTACATCTTCCGGAGCAATACAGACTGTACTTGTCCAGAGCTGTTTCTACAGCACATTTTTTCAATACACGATTACTCCATACTTGCCTCAAGACATTTTGTGGAAAATTTTATAAGAACTGCATTTTTACAAGGTGTTATTAGAATCAAAACAAAAATTCATTGTATAAATATACACTATCTCTATGCCAGTTTTGCATCCTACTGCTTCTATACCATGAACAAGTTTCACATTTCTGCTTCTTCAGTTGTCTCTCTTATTAATAAAACAGTAATCTTTAGACCCAGGAAATACATAAAAGTGTGGAAAGTGATGCTAAAAAGCCTGTGACTTTCACATAAAAAACAGAGAAATAAATTTTAAAAGCTACCCAAGAGGAGATCATTAAAAGCATCAGATCAATTACTGTATTCCCTTACTTTTGGACTACACAGTATCCCAGCTCTCTGGTGATACAATGGAGGAACCTACTATTCTCGAAGGACACATTTCAGGTTTGTTGTTATTTTTAATGGTAGAAAGGGTGAAAGGATGATGAGGTGAATCTAACAGTTATAATGATGAAAAAAGTACTGCTGTTCTGGCAAGAATAATAATGATGTACTTATCAGTGAGAACCTGCAAGTGAAACCAGTCTGCTCTTGCTATTCCAGTCAGACAGACAAAGATAGGACAGAGCTGTGCATTTAGGAACAGCAGCACAGCCAGTTCAACAACATTTTAGTATCGCTTTTAGAATATGGAAAACCCAAAGCCCCGTGTTAGTATTTAGAATCTGTTGAGGTTTAGCTGGAAGAAAGCCCAGCACTAGTCAAGGGCCCAAGTGTAAATAGGCTAAACATAGTTTAGAGGGAAAAGTGTCAACCACAACATAACCTATCCCTGTTCCTGCAGGAGTGGGGGCACTGAGGAGAAACAAGCATGCAGGGAGAGAAAAGCATGAACATGAATGCCCAGGGCAGTGTCACTTTGCACAAGCTGTCCAGTGAAGGCAAAGACAGTCTGAATCCCACAGCCCAGTTGGAAACATGTTAGATCATAAATGTAGAACATCTACAGGATAGGATAGGAGCTGTCATTTTACTTTTTATTTTGTTCAGTTGGTGACATTCAATTCTGATTTTGACCCACAGATACTGTTATAGTACAAAACACCGTAGTGACATAATGGATAGGAGTTTGGCTTGTCTGGGGGCTGCAGGATGTAGCTGGTGCTCAGTCCTGGCCTTCTTACCTTTGCTATGGTCTCTAGGTATGAAAATATCTGCAAACTGGTTCGAGATAATCATCCTTATGCAATGTCAATATGTTTCTTCTCCTTTTGGTTATAGGTATTTAGAACAACACTTCTCAGAGAAAAAGATGGAATTATATATAGTGTAAAACAAGTGCTGTAAATAAGAAAAGTGTTTCTTTAGTAGTTACAAATAACAACAACAACAACAACAACAATCCCAGAATTTAAATTCTTCATAACTTCAATACTCCCTGAAGCAGGAGCATTTATTTAGGATCAGGTATGCTTAGTTTACATGTCATAAGGACCATCTTCTAACAATATTACAAATAAATTAGAAAAGCTAATATACTGTGTTTCAAATGGAAAAAATTGTTTGCTTATATCTGCATCACTGACGTATAAAACCCAGTCTAAATACTCCTTTAATAAGTGTTTAAACATAGGTGTTCTCGTCTGGTCACTTTAATATACAGAGATTCAGTTTTAGTGCATCATCTTACCTACATTTCAGCAGCAAGTTTTGACCTAAATCACCAAATAATTTTCATTTGTGAATCATCAACCAGTTGCATAATATTTAATGTATGGGAAATCTTCTTTTATATATATATATATGCATTTTTTTAGAGAGAGAGAGAGAGAATTCTTGATCTAGGATGGGGTATAGTAAGTCCTGAGAAAAGATCCAACAGACAATAGATAGAATTATTCTACTAAGGTTTCATTTTTGTCACCTCCTTTTTCTCCTGACAGGGACAAAGAAGAAGAATCAGAATAATTCCCCTTTTCTTCCTTGCTCAGCTCCAGATTTGTTGGCAAGGAAATTGAAATTTTATAAGTAAAATAAAGTAAAATAAATAAAGAAGATCCACAATGATGATGATTGTGCATGAAAACCTAGTTGAACTGATGCACTAACTGGTAGTGTTGGAAAAACTTTCAGTATCCATGCTACCATCCATTGTCACTAAATAAGTTTCCTATTTAATAGGCAGATGGTGACTGGTTTGTGCTAGAATCCAAGCCTGTTTCACCTTTGGAATATTGAAACAATGTGGATATAAAACCATGTAGATTTCTCAATACCTTACAGTGTTAGAATATCTCAGTGTCTTTTGTCTTTCTTGCCTAGATAAATGCATTTAAAAAGCAGTTATTTGCTCCTTTCAAATTTGAAGATCACTGGCATCCACAAACCTATGCAATCACTAAAATAACAAGTGAGATTGATCTGTTTGGTGTGGATGAGAAACAAGGGCATATTCTATTGCCCCAAATGGAAGTATTTTAATACTACATCCCTCACTTGGTGTTACCCTTCCGTAGCACTGCTTTGCCAAAACCTCCATGGGGTTTGGCACGGGTGGACCATGGGATGGTCCATTCCATGGACCATCAATTGCTCCTAAAGACCAAAAAGGCAAGAAGTTCACTCTGGAGAAACACAAAACACCTCTCTGGTGGCAAACCACCGGACTGAGTTCACCAGCTCGGCTGGTCACCCAGGGTGTGAATGATGTCAGGCTACATCCCAGCAAACACTGCAATCAGTAGGGGACAATGAGATAGGGCATCCTTCTGTATTTTGCAGGGAATTCAAACCCTATTGTTGTATTTTTTAGGCTCCTGCAATCTGCATAATATGCAATTAGACTAAGCAGTTGTATTTCTTTCTTAGTGACATGTTTCTCTGCATAAAGAAATATCAGGTGCCATACATGTTGCATCACTGATTTATATTTGTACAGTAATTGCCTAAGCTGATTACAATGCCTGAGTAAGCAGAAGGAGAATGGAAAGAGGATTCCTCACCAGGATTGAGGAGTTACAGTTTTCTTTTTGAGGATTAAAGTTTTCTATTACCTGCATAACACATTTTTATCCCTGTGTTTTCCTTAGAATGGATCTTGCCAAAACCCAAGAGCACAACACTGCATTATTTGGTGCAATCATTTTGCTGAGGTGCCCACATCAGTGGCCACATGGAAGCCACATCACTGGCTATCTGAAAGTCAAGAAGTAGCTGATTGCCACCATGACTGGAAGCATCAGCTGCTTCTGTTTCACCCTCTGCATTCATCTCAATCTGCGCAGGATGAATTCACAGCTTTTACCTCCTAGCACTTCATAACGGGGAGCACAGAGGTAAAGAAACCACTGTGATTGCAATTTTTCAAGTAGAGTTTGGAAGGTGTCCTACATAAAAATCAGATCGTTTTCAGATCACCTCTGTTAGGGGGCAAAGAACAGAAGAGTAGGGAACAGAGATTGGAGCTAGGCAGAATGCTTCAGTTATTTCACTGCCACTTGGTCATTGCTGAGTTTTGTAGTGGTAACAACAGGTTACAGGTGAATGTGTGTAACAATCCCAGAGGAAAACTACAGTCAGTGTGACATCTCTAAAAAGATTTCCCACTAACTTTAGCTCATGCCACTCTAAGTCTTCTTGTCCAATCCAAACTTAGTGCCACCAATAATGGCAGCAATGTTCATATCACATAAAAGAGGCCTTAAATGATGATTTAATATTTCCTCTTACAGTGTTATCAAAATTACTTACAGCAATATTTTACCTGTTTGAGTGCACTGTTTTACATCTCTTTAGAGCTGCATCAATGAAGACATAAAGTTCTATGTCTCCAAATGCCTCTCAGATATTTAAAAAAAAAAAATCACAAATAGTGAACTTCTTATGTTCTCTTGTCACTAGCTCACTCTCATTCCAGGCAGCATTAATCTCTGTTACTCTTGACACTGTTCTGTTAGGAGGCTTAAAGTGTGCCTGCTACTACACTGTGCAAGGATAGATGAAAAGGAGACTAAGGAGAGGAAAAATAGCTCTGTAATGAAAATAAACCCAGCCTTTGATGCAGACGGAGTTAGGATTAGCAGATTCACACACTCATAGTCTGCACTGCAGAAGGCAGCTTATGCATCTGGGCTCACACTGAGACTTTTTGCACAAACAGCATCAAAGCGTTCACAACTCTGCGTGAAGTTTTTCTCAGTCCTCACTTTTTTGTTGCATTCAGCAATGAAACTTAAAGGTGGAAATTCATGGCCCACAGGAGCTATGAGTTGTCACAGGAACCGGGAAGTGACTAGAGCAGATGGACAGGTGAGGGAGGCTGGAGAGCTGTGGGAGGTAGTGGGTCATCTCTAGAAGGAGCAATGAGAAAAACTCCAGCAGGGAAACCCTAGCCAGGGAGATGGGTGGGAAGTAATGACATGGAGAAGGAGCTGTAACACCAGGAAGGCAGATCTAGAAACCATTTGGTCTCAGATGTGCTCTGACATCCTTGCTAAGATGAGCAGAATGCATGTGGCTGACAATGCCTAGGAACACCCAAGGTTTTCCCACCATATGGTACATATGGTCCTAATAAAAGCCTAGGGCAGTTTGTTACTAGCTTGCCTGTGCAAAACATACAAGACGCACACCAACAAATCAATACTGAACCCCAAATTTGTAGAATTTTATGACTTTTCAGCTACAGTCTCTTACCTATGGGAAGTCTTGTCACAGTCCCAGATGAGCCTCTCTCTGTGAGTAGTCACAGGACTGATGTACTGGATGAGCCTTTTGGCTTGTATTTGCTTCCAAGACAGCTCAGTTGGAGTTGCACCAACGGAGTGTCTAAGCCTTCATGGTCTTCATGGACCTCACTAAGGAGCAGGTACACTCTCTGGGAATTATGCAGTCAATAACATGGGTGTTCCCAGTTTAATTTTCTAGGAACTACGAGATGGGTAGAGCATTTATAGCCCTCCCAAACAAACTTTCTACCAAGCAGTCAGCAAAAAACCCCAAACAAACCACAAACAAACAAAACAGCAACAACAACAACAAACCTTAAGAGAGCTCAGACCTGAACAAAAAATTGGGGCGTTTTGTGATCCTCAGTACCTCTGGGCAGTACTACTTCCTCTGTATCTGTGCTCACTCTTCCAGGATGTGGTGAAGAACTTCTTCCCCTTTACTAGTTGTTGCCATTCTCCTTCCTCTTTTAAAATTGCTCACCTACACTTGTTAGTAGCTTTCAGCTGTCATCACCCCGGCAAGACAGCTTCACTGGTTATTACTTTCACAGTAATATCTCCGTTTCTCAGTCTCGCTTTGCTGACATTAAGTGGACAGTTCAAGTTGCACTGAGAATGATGGGAGTTTGTAGAGTGGAATGAATGCACACTGCAGGGTTCCCTGGCTCCCCACAGCCCTGGCTCCCTTTGCAGCCTGGGTTAGAGCCCTGTGTGTTGTCTTGCCCAATCTGCAACAAGGAAAAACTGCTTGGAGAACAATCATCTGGCAGCCAGTGTGTATCCTTTGTATCAATCACCTTTGACAAACATGAAGCTATGTCCACATAAGTAGGGAAACATGGCACATTCAGCCTTATTCTGGTCCTGCACCTCATGTTTGCCTATTTTATCTCTTAAATGCAATTATAATTACACTGGCATATTTGTTTTGTTTTCTCAAACCTGTTTTTCTTGTTATAATAGCATGTGATGTATCAACTATTCATTGCAATTAAGAAAAAAAACCCACTAACACTGCAAGTAAGTAAGACTGTGCACACATTCCAAGGCTGTGATAACATCACAAGTCATGAGAGCTTTGCTTTTTGAGAGTATCATCTTGCCAGAATGACTGGGCGTGGATGCCTTTGGGTTAACAATTAGTTTTGTAGGGTTTTTTGGGCCCAACTTTTGATTCCCTTGACTGTGTTTTTAAGATTGGAAGGATGCTTCCTAGTGCTAAATGCTGCATCTAAATGTGACTAATTACACCAGAGACAACCAGTGCTAGTGTTGGTAGGAAGAACAGTTATGAAAATTATCATTTCCAGGATCACCCCAGCATGTGCCTTTTGGTGGTCTGATGGTGTTTAAAACTACTTACTTTAGAAACTTTCTTTCCAAGGTTCATTAGGTGACTTGAAGTGATTGTGCTTCCTTTGATTGAAGATCTACTGTTTACTTTCCAGAACAATTTGGAGCAAGGAAATTTGACCCAATTGTGATGAGAGCTGCAGCTCTCATGACTTGAGGTACTGATGGATCTCCTAAATAACTGTATGTTCCTATCTCATTCTAAAATCTCTTGAATACCTGATGGATTGTGAGATATATTTCAGCTGTTTTATCTCTGCTGAATGCATTCAGGATAGTACCTCCATAATAATTTCAAGGTCTAGCACTTTTTTGTTTAAACTGATGAGGCCTCATTTCACCACCACTTCAGTGTTTTTGTCTCCCTTCCTTCTTGGCTTTTCCATGCCAGGTATTTTTGTCTTCTTTTCCTGCTGGCTATTGCATGCCAACTAACTTATTGCTATGGCACAGAATATACCCCATGTGTCAGAAGCATTTTTTAACAGAGTCTAAGCTGAATGTTGAATGAAGCCATGCTTTATGTAGAGGAGTTTTAATTATTCTTCAGTCTGTGGAAGTGGAAAATAAGGCCAGGATGAGGAGGACTGGGTTGTCATGAAGATAGCTGCAGGGAATCAGAATATATCATTACCTAAGGGAGTGGTGTCCTCAGTCTTCATCTACTTTAATTCTCTCACCAGACACATCAAATGACAGTGCTGTAGGGCTTAAAAAAATTGGGGCAAAGCTGGGGCAGCGGATGACTTATAATGACAGCCTGTCTAAATTTCTGAGTGGCAGACAAGTGGAGAGAAAAAGTTTGCAGTACCGGCTAGCTAAGGTGTAGTGATAATGTGTTTTGATTTAATCTGCTTTCTTTCTCTAGCTAGGTTTGACAACTGCCTAAGCTGGTTAGTTCTATGTGAGCTTCACAATGCTGTCTACTAAATTATTTGCTAAAAATATTGAAATTTGGCAATCATCATGGTTGTCCAGAAATAATTGTTACTTCATTGAAGACATGAACTAAGGACTTGAATGACTTGTTTATTGGCAAAAGTGAGAGGCAGTCACAGCCTGATTTCCTTCCACACCTCCTAAAAGGGACCCAAGTTAGGAGTCCAGTGCAGGTGGAATTAGTGTAAAGAAGGAGCTCTCCAGGAGGGAATGTAGCTGTAGTTCTGCCAGTTTCTCTTTCCCATGAAAAAACCATGCTTCTCCATTTCTGTGTCACTGTTCACACATGAAAATCTACTTCCTACTCCCTAGGCAAATCTGGCTTGTGCTTCCATAGCTCATTTAGCTCTTGTGGTACATGCCTATATACTTGGCACAATAGCCACAGGTAACCTGGGAAACCCCTGCTGGTCCCACCATGAGCTTGTGAGGCTGGCAGATGCTGGGTTCACCCAGCACAGCTGGGAGCCCTGGCACATCCCACGAAGTCTCATGGGAGATGAGGAGTCTCACCAGCCCAGGACTTCTCTTCCCTGCCCAGACTTGATGATTACAATAAGCTGACAAGTGAGGGACAGTATAATGCTATCCCACCACTTCAGCACAGGAGACCCAACAAGCTTTTCCATTTCCTGTGAAAGAGAGAAGGTGGAAAAATGAGGAGTGCCTACATGGAAGGATGGGGTTTCTCCTACTCAGCTGTGTGTGTTTAAAAGTTGGGCTTTTAGCTGGGGTAGTCACAAGCCTCCACTAATAGAGACAGGAGAGAAATAGGCACTTCCTGAGACACATTCATGCCATCTGAGACAGATATCTAAAGAGGCCAGCCCTGGCAGGTGATTAATCCCATCTAGCACTTTCTCCAGAGTCTAAAGACGGAGACTAAACCTTCAGGCAGCAAAAATTAAGTCAGATGAGTTCAATATAGATAAAAATAAACAGGGTAATACCATCTCCCAAGTGTTCTTCTAATGTTGATTTTTTTTTTTCTTTTTTAATGTTTATTGTTATCTGGAGCTAAACATTTATTTAGTGAAACTGGTCAAACTAGCTATTATAGATCTATCTCTTGATTAGCAGCAGTTTTTGTTACCACATAAGAGAACTAATGCACCATTTTCATCCTGTGCCATCATAACCTTTTAATCAAAGTCTATTCCATGTGTCATAGCCCATGACATCCCAGGGGAAGACGCAAAGATTTTTCTCTTCCACTCCCTGATGTTTAAGCAGACAACAAGAAATTGCTCAGACATTAAGATGGCTAGCCACATATAAATATAGAGTATGTAGTATTATAAATATGTAGTATGTAGTATATAGACTCTTTGAACTTACATGCCACTCCAGATTTCCAAATTACTTACCTGTGATGGTGGTCAGCAAGTGTTGCCTTGCCAAAAAACTGTTTGTAAAAAGCTCACTACCAACAGTCCTAATTTCTGCTCTCCTGATTACACATCAGCTG
Source organism: Promerops cafer (assembly GCA_013398275.1). Lineage (NCBI taxonomy): Eukaryota > Metazoa > Chordata > Aves > Passeriformes > Nectariniidae > Promerops > Promerops cafer. Next base: position 222,035 of record VZSE01015372.1, on the reverse strand, counting down.
ACACTGCATCTATTTCCTAAACAAATACAAGAACACACACAGAGAAAGATCAGCATTTCTTTCCTGGTCTAGGACCACAATGAAATAATGTCATGCAAGACAAAAAAGAAAAACCAAGAACAAAATGACATATACTCTAAATGATCTACAGTCCTTATATTAAANAAAAAAAAAAAGAAAAAAAAGAAAAAAAAGAAAGGGAAAGATACAATAAGCAGGCACTGAGGAGTATGGGAATAATGTCAGTAACAGACAAGTTATCAGTCAGTACATGTTGGGCTTCAGCACCCTGGCTAATTCAGGTATCTGCAAACATCATGGAAGAAAAGAGCTTGATGGAGACAAGCTAGCATTCTACAGAGACTTGTAGTGGGCTCCAGAGAGTCAAGGCAACATGGCATTTCTCAAACCCAAGCATTAGGTTCTCTACTCCTTCACAGAAAAGATAATGCTCAGTAGAGTGATTAGAAAATGGCATCTTTTGCCTGGAGTAAATGTGTCAATTCTCAGCAAAAGATGCAATTTAAAATGTTTTATCCTCTTGGCAGTACTATTGCTCAGCTTTGGCAGCTCCTCACTCAGCTGCCTTCCACAAATCCGACTCCAAGATGCCAAATTTCCAGCATACTCATGTATCAGATTGGGATGTTAGAAATACCTCTGGTTGTCTAGAAGTCAGGAACTATGACCTTCAGCAGTATAATGTCCAAGTGTCTTTGGCTACAGACCAAAGATGCTGAAAGGCCTTATGGAGAGAGGAACAGAGACGCTGTTCACGTGTGTTTTAGCTAGCAATAGCATATCTCTTCCTAGGTTGTCAGTTTCCAATCTGCAGTGCGCTTGTTGTTCAGTACAGCTCTTCCTAAAGAAATAAAAACTACTCCAGTCTTAGAACAATATCCACAGGGCATGTGCTACACTAAGATTAAGGGCCAAACGCACGCAGAATTCAAACAAGGCAAACTGCTGGCTGCAATGGACCCTGGAGGGCTCCCTTGATCAGGAGTTCATTGACAAACAGGGAGGCTTAGCTTTGTAGAGGAAAGGCACTGGAATTATCCTGGCTGTTTTTCATTGTCCCATACTTGCATGTTGGGAAGAAATTTTAGCTCATTACCCCTCCTCATTAGCCCTACCTGTTCACCTCTGGTGCTTCATGGCCTCCTCCATGGTGGCTCAGGCTGGAGGAGTGGGAGAAAGATGCTAGGGGCTCATGAAGGGCTCATTTGCTTTTTTTACAGACTCAGTGCAAGGGCTTATTTTCTTCATATCTTGCTTAGTATTAAGTCTTTGCAGTAAACAGAGAGCATGGGAATATTTGTTAGAAGCAAACCAAAAGGCTATAAACATCTCTTTTTATGTTTTAAACAAATATTTGTACATCTACTCATTCCTTTTGCTCTGTCTTAAGGTGTGTATTTCTTAGCAGTAGCATTTATCTGTGCTGGATTGATTTATTTATTTACATGCTTAGATTTACATCTCACAGAGGCTCATGTTGCTCAGGTCAAGGCAAAAACCAGGAAAAGATGAGGTTGTGCTGAAAATATAACTTGTAAGCCATCCAAATAGTTTGGTATAGGCTTTGGTGACCTGCAAGTGGCTGCTGGCACTGACTGTGCCTGATGGGAGTTTTATCCTTCTGTCTCAACCTACCATCACATAAAGGTGGTGCTTGATCTGCCACGGCCTCCACGACAGCATGACCCAGGGCCACCATTCAAGGGCAGAAAATGAGGCTTCTTAACTTCAACCTCTGAGGGAAATCTACATTGCTAGTCCCTTCTGCCTTTTGTCTTTTCAATGAAAAGAAACACGTATTCTAATAATTAAAATATACATTCTTAGAGCATATTTTTCATTCCACATTGCAGTGCCAAAATGTTCAGAACCAGCCCAGCTGTTAAAAAATTATGTTAAAAACTTAGAAATCATAATTATCTGAAGCCATTGACCAAAGAACTGGTAGACCAAAGTCTACAAGATTAAAACATCATCAGGGCACTTGTACTAACTTATTAAGGAATCAACAAACTCTGCTCTCTCCTGTTGTTCTTTGGTTTGCACAGAACAAAACTTCCAGCCTGATACACATAATACACAAAGGCCCATTTCTGGCTTACAAGTCTAGGGACTGAATTGCCTTTTGTTTGGTCCTAGACCTGAAAACAAAATATTTCAATTAGGAATATTACTCATTTTCTGAGCAGTAGCAAAACCAATCTGCACTCTAAATACGGCATTCAGCTGTGTTCCACTTCTTCTGAACTGCAGATACTCAGTCTTGTTCTGCTGTGTAGTCCTTCCTCATCTGTGCTGCACTGGAGTTTTCTGGGCTGTACTGTCAGCCATGGCAGCACACTGACATGGCTTAAATCCCTCCTGCTCCCATTTCTGTCAGAGCACACAGATTTAGGGATGAGCCTCCTCACTTTCTGGAGGGTTTCAGTGAAAGGACAATTCATTCCCTGGCTGCTGGCCCTCAGCCCTGGATTTGGTCATCCATTTGGGCCAAATTCTCCCTTTGGGCATGGTCTAATATGCTCCCACAATGCTTTCAGTGGCAATCCTGCTCACTGAGCTGAGAGCACAATTTAGCTGTTAAAGATGACACAAATACTGATGCAAAGTCTTTCCTTTGTTCTTTGTTATCTCCAAAGGAATTTCAGTCTCCCTTGCAGCTGTTATTTTTCTCCAGTAAAAACAATACTTTTGTGGTCTTTACAAAGAATTAATAACTGTCAAAAGCCTCTGCTAAAAATAGCCCTGTGGACCATTTGAAGTGTCATTTCTCTTGCATTACTACTTTTAGGCATTATGCTCAACTCCATAGGATGCCTTTTTATGTGTTGTCTTAAGAAGTTGTATTTCCTGTTTACAGGGATGGAAGTAACACACACATTTTAAAAAAATAGTCTCCACCTTCTAGTGGACAAAACTATTTCTATTGAATCAGTGAAAGTATCTGTGGAGTAAGGCACCATTTGAGAATAGTGAAGATCCTGATATTTAACCCTTCACTGCAGCAGTGGAACTGCTGCCATGTACCAAACCAAATACATTGCCTAGGACTGTGACTACAAAAAAACCTAAACAAATTAGCAAACAAAAAATAAACCCTCCCTCATGGGTTACCTGCATGCTCTTATATTTAAATGGGCAACAAACTACATAAGAATTCTTGGACTAGTATTTTCCAGATATAGCATTTCTTATGTCTTTATTCTATAGAAATATTTAATTAAATAATTTAAAATATTATGCAGAAATCAAAGTCTGTTGATATGCTCTGCTCTTCCAAGATGCTTAAAATATTGTTGTATTTAGGGCAAAATGCATCAAGAAGTCAGGGAAATGTGAAGTTTAAGCTGAGGTACTACCAGTTTCTGCAGATTACACACACACATTTCGACTCATGATAATGTAGAATATCTTGTTCTAGGGCATCACTTTGTATGCACACACACACACAAATATTTAGACTCATGATAGTGTAGGGTATCTTGTTCTAGGCCATTACCATGGTTCTGATGTATTATCTGTGTCTTGTTGAAATAACAGTTTTGTTGCTGATGATCTGTGCTGGCAATGAAGGGGACTGGAATATCAGTAATCTCATGTAGCCCTAGCAACACTCTGCAGGCTGTGCTGGACTCTCAGCTCCTTGCTGCTCACTCCTTGAGGGCCTCACTGTGGCTGATTCCACACAGGAACACACAGTGTGGTCCAGGACAGCTAAGTAACAGGAGCAGAGGGAGAGAAGTCATAAAGAAAGAAAGGAAGGCAAATGGACATTCTCACAACATCTGCTGTTGGCTTGTATATCCATGAGCAACATGGAAAAAAAACAGTCCAGTCATTGAATATAGGCCTGAAATTGATAGGGAGCGTCATAAGACATTTTTTCATTCACAATTGTATGTCTCAGGTTTTGAAGAAGTAGAGATTTTATATTCCACTATATCATTTCTGTATATAAAGTAATTCTGTAGAAAACAGATGATCAGTTCTTAAATTTTCAAAAGGGCTCTGGCACTATTAAAAAGCTCTTCTTCAAGTGCAACTTAGGTTCTTGTCCATCTTAATTGAAGGGAGAAGAATTGCTAAGTGCATCCTATATTTCAGGCAGTGGGGTCTGAAAGGTGTCCTTTTCATTCAAAGATATTTCAGGGAAAGGAAAGATACTAACTTTATTTTTGATGTTCAGAATGGCTACGTGGGGTTTTTTTCTGCCTTGGAACTAGATTAAGCTTGTTGTACATAAGTAGAGAACATGACGTATTTCACTACAAAAGGACAGACAAAAACAGAAACACTTTTGCAAAAGTACTTCACAGACATCATAGAAAAATAAAGCTGTAATTGTCATAGGGAGTGGAAAGACAGTGATCAAATATCTTGGCAATTTTAAAAAGAGCACTTTATGTACACATTTTGCTTTCTAGATTTTAAATCTGCTCTGCCTCCTCTTTTTCTGCTACCTAGACTAATCAATTCAAGACAAGAAAAATAAGTACCATGACTCAGGATGAACTCCATTCCTACAAATCAACAATTAATCAGAAAGGTACCACCAAAGGAAGAGAGTTCCTTAGCAAGATTTGCCTCTAGTAGGAACAGTACATTTCTTTTCAGGAGAATCTTTTTACAGAGAAAGATAAGGCTTGAGAGCAAGGTTGGCATCTGACACTAAATCTTCAGTGCAGAAGACAGGAAAATCTGCTGCACAGAGCTCCATGGTGTGCAGCCTGGCTGAGCAGTACTTGCTATGCAGATCAGGAAAGGATGGCAACAGCAGAGGTTGTGTACTAACAACCCAAGTTTCAGCTGAGACTCTGCTATAATACAGGCAGAAATCCCTTCATTTCCCCTGGCTCTATAAAAACTAGGCATCCCATCCAAACTAGTCATCTTGATTCTTTCCCTCTTGTCAACAGTGAGAAACAGACACTCTGAAAAGTAATTTATCCTTTCCTCTTATATGTATATGACTTAGGATAACATCATTCATTCTGAAAGAAATCTTGAATTGAGGTTACAGTGTTAACACCTTACCTCTTTCAGAGATTTTAGCAGCTCCCAATTAAAAATGGCAGCACTGTCACAATGGTGGAAGCATCTGTGAAAATGCTGAAGGAAAACAACTTTTTTTGCTGCTGAACCTACTTCAGGATGCTTCAGGTCATGGAATACAATAGACTCATAGATAATGTAATAACAATAGAATCATAGACTCATAGGACAAAGTGAGTTGGAAGGGAGGCATAAGGATCATCAAGTCCAACTCCTGGCCCTGCACAGGACCAACCCAAAAATTATATTACGTGCCCAAGAGTATTGTCCAAACACTTCTTGAACGCTGGTCAGGTTGCTGCTGTGACCATTTCCAACCTGAACCTTCCTTGACACATCTTCAGGCCATTTGCTCGGGTCCTGTCACTGGTCACAAGACTGAAGACCTCAGTGTCTGTCCCTCTGCTTTACCTCATGAGGCAGTTGTAACTGCAGTGAGGTGTCCCCTCAGTCTCCTCCAGCCTGAACAAACCAAGTGATCTCAGCTTCCCATCCAGATCTTTTGCCATCTCCATGGCCCTCCTTTGGATGCTCTCAAATAGCTTCATATCCTTCTGATACTGTGGCACCCAAAAGTGCCCCCAGCTCTCAAGGTGAGGCCGCCCCAGTGCAGAGCAGAGCAGAGCAGGACAATCCCCTCCCTCCCTTGCCCAGCTGGTGATGCTGTCCCTGATGCCCCCAGGACACGGGTGGCTCTCCTGGCTGCCAGGGCACTGGTGGCTCATGGTAGTGCAAATGCCAGAATTTTTCAAAGCCTGATCTATACCCACATTCCCTCTGTGACTAGCCAAAAGTGCTGGCAAGTAGGAACAGCAAGCCATTTTTGCCATGCAGCATGAAAGGGTGGGATGACACTTCTCCAGCTAGTTCCAGAAATTAACCTTGTCCATTAACAGAGCGGATGACAATACAACAGACAGAGCAGATTTGCCAAAGAATTGATTATAGTGGATTACTGTGGTGTAGATTGCACTGCCACAGAGATCCCTTTGTTAGGTTTAAGCTGCACACCCCTATGTGAGAGGTGTGATCAAATGTTTAGTTGTTTTGAATTTTCATCTAAGACTGAAACTGCATACAGATGTAAATATTCCCTCCTGTTTCCAAAAAGTCGTCTAACTGTAACAGAAGGGGCATATTGCCTCCTCTGATCACAGTGTGTAGAAGTTGCATTGTAAGGGAATTTCCAGTGAGGTCCTTGTTGCATACACCAGCCATATTTTCTTCTTAGATGTGTCTATTAACCTAGGAAGTCAGTGAAATAATTCCAGCTTTTTACTGATGCACAGCAGTCCAGCATGTGCTGGCTGCAACATTAGCCTTCAGATTGCCTGTTCAAGCAAGTCCCACACCATTAGGCAGGTTTTTTTGTACAGAACAAACTGCACTCCAGAGAGGGTGGAGGTGGCTATGCACTCACAGCTCCAGCACTCGTTTAAGGCCTCTTTGTACCGTTGTTTAGGAGATTCAAGGGATAAACAGCTACACTAAGCCTGCAGCTCTGGATGACTTGGACTGGGAGACTCAGGAGCCCAAGGGTTGGCTTTATTGTCCCTTTTCTTATGAAGCGTGTGGGGAAGGAGGGAGCAATTCCCTGTGAGAACAGAGATCCCTCCACAATGTAACTGTTCACAAAACTCAGAGTAGCCCTGAATGAAGAGCGCAGTTAGTGTCTGGACTACAAAATGCTCTCCAGAGAGTGGAATTCTGTTCTGCTGTGTAACCTAAACCTGCAATATAAATGCAAAGCGAGCAGATGAGTGCAATTGTGTCTTTACAAAAGTATATATCTCGGTATGGTTGAGTTTTAACTTACCGTTGACATAATCACAAATAAAAAGGAAAAACTGGCATCTGGTGACCTCATAATTTCAGCGATGCTATAATCAGAACAAGAGAGGTTATTTGGAGAGCTTCAAAGAATCTTTCCCATTCCAGCATCAGACCTCTTGCTAATATCTTAATTCCTCACCCAAATAATAATGCTGAAGCTTTACTAGTTAATCAATAAGACATGATACAGGGTATGGTTATCATAAGATAATCATACCCTGGAGCATTTTGAGGCATGAGCCTTATGGCTCTAATCAGATTGGGTGAGATTATCTTTTGATAACCATGCCCTTGGGGAATGGCTCATTTCTATTATGAGAAAATGTTGTTGGGGAAAATGTGCATTCCTAATGTAGAAAAACAAAAATGGTACCTTAGAATTAGCAGCTATTTCTCTCAAGCTGAAAAAAATCAGCTTTGTAAAAAAAAAAAATTTACTTTGGGAATGCTTCTGGGGAATTCCTCACTATCCATGATATTTCAAGGGAAAAATTACTTTGAAACCAGTGACATGTTTGGGAGTCACTTTTAGCCTACCATATATATATTATATATATATATATATACACAGACTTCAAAGAAGCACATGGGAAAAAATAGTCAATGACAGGTTTGCTGTAGAGCTGCAAAACAAAGAAAGGCATTGCCTTGTTTTTTTCAATGACAACAACAAAAACAAACTAACCAACCAAGAAAATCCCCCCAAAATAACAATAAACAACCTAGATGACTAGGTATTGTTTCTGATGTCATATATGCTACACATCCAATTGCTGTTTGTATACATTAGAAGCCTATCTACAGTTATTTTTTGTCTACTCTTTACTAATATGAAATTGTAACATTGGTAAAAGTTTCATTTAAAGTAAAGAAAAGAGCACATTGCACTAAAATAGAAAATTACCTTTTTCTAATACAATGGTTGAACTAGCAATTGCACTTGGGGGTGTACATTGAAAATGTACTCATACACTCTGTTTTTATGAACAAACTCAGTGTAGACACAGATATTTTGGAATTGTTTTCTATGAGTGTTCATAAGAAATATTAATTAAAAAGGTCTCAAATTTGCTTTTAAATGTGATTGCAAAATGCAATTTTTAGGTATTTATGAACATATAGCTATATGAAATGTCTGTGCACTCAATCAATTCAAGATCAGTATTCATGGTCAGTATTCATGACAGAATTCAATGATTTTGCTGGGTAAGAGTAAAAATTAATAGTAAAGCCTTAAATAATAGTAATAGTTTCAGGACTTCAGACTTAAGCTAGTATTCTTTATCTTTGGAGCTAGCCTCTGTGTTCCATTCCACCCTGCTTCAACAGAGTGGGAAAGGAAACCACAAAGACATGAAATGTTTAGCCCCAGCTTGTCCAAGATGCCCATGAAAGAGTCAAAAGCAGAATTATTGCCTAAATACAGAGCGAATCTCTACACTGTGACTTCATATAGGCCTGAGGGGGCTCAGTCTCTAACCTGAGCCCATGTCAGGGGATGCAGTGACTGGGGCTGTGTCTGGCTGGTGACCAGCCACCAGCGGTGTTCCTCAGGGTGTAGCTCCAGGGCCAGTTCTGTTCTGTGTGTTTATCAGTGATCTGGGTGAAGGATTGGAATGCACCATGAGCAAGCTGGCTGATGACTCCAAACTGGACGGTGCTGTTGACACTCTGGAGGGACCAGAGGCCTTGCAGAGGGACCTAGCTAGCTTAGAACATTGGGCAGTCCTCGATGGCATAACATGCAATAAGAGCAAAAAAAGCGGGAAAGGAGTGGCTGTTGGGCAGCCCTGCAGGAAGGGGTCTGAGGGTGCTGATTGACAGCGGCTCAGGGTGAGCCCACAGTGTGCCCTGGCAGCCCGGAGGGCAAACAGCATCCTGGGAGCCTTGAGCATGGCACTGCCAGCCACAAGAGAGGGGATTATCCCCTGTATTCTGTGCTGCGCAGCCTCACCTGGAGTGCTCAGTGCAGTTCTGCGCCACACGGTTTAAGAAGATTGTGAAGGTCCTTGAGTGCATCCAGAGGAGGGCAACAAAGCTCAGTGAGAAGGCTGGAAGGCATATCCTGTGAGGAACTGCTGAGGACTTTGGTCTTCTCTACTTTGTAGAGAAAGAACTGGGGGTGCCCTGGTTCCTCTCCGCAGTTTCCTGAGGAGGGGAATTGAAGAGGCAAATGTTGCCTCTCCCTGCGATCCAGTGATAGGACACATGGGATTGGTCCCATGGAGACACTCCTTCCATTGCATCCAGGAACTGTAATACCTGACAAATTATGTATTACCTATCAATTAGTAATAACCTGTCCATTGCATCTGAGGAAAGAATTGCAATGCCTGGCAAGTTAGTTATGACACAGGAGGGGTACAACAGGAGTTACTCTCATCCTGAAGAAAGGCCAATATGCACATGGTTACACCATGTGAATTCAGACAGGTATATGGGTGACCCTGCTAAGATTCTTCCCACAGCTTTGTAGCTTATATGAGGGATCAGCAAGGGATCACCTTGCACAAGTGTCCACAGACTGCTCATGGCCCAGTCTCCTGAGACTGCTTTGACTTGTCCACTTCAACTTCCACTGCTTCCTGAAGCAGAAAATATTTTAGACATAGCCCACAGTGGCTCTGTCCTGGCAATATTCCAGACTTGCTGTTATACTGGCTGCTGGTGTTATACAGGGACAAGGCTGTAATGGAGCCAGAATCTGAGCCATGTATTGTCCAATTAACGAAATAAATTTGAATTTTAGAAAGCAAATATGGCAAGCGGATCTTTGACAAGAATGCTAAAGTTGCACTTGGTATTTGTTAGTCCTAGGTCTCTTATTCTCACAAAGTGAATCTTACTATTAGAGTATTTATTTTTAATTCCTTGTTGACAATAATTCCAGAAAATTTGAAATTAACTTGCATTTGTTTGTCACATTGACTATTCAGACATGGGATTTTTTATTTAATTAATGGAATGCCCCTTAAAATCATTTTTATCTATTAGATATATGACACATGGAGTAAACATCAACCTGAGTGTTAAAGGCTGACATTTCTATCTAGACTCCACAAATATCTAAAACCACTAGGGATATGGGAAGAATTAAGAAAAAATACAATGTTATTGTTTTGTCCTTAAGTCTCTCTGACAAGAGACATGGTGTCAGCTTGTACGGAATGTTGCATACTTCTTACATGAAAATTTCAGTAATACGTACCTGAGTCTCTTAAGTATAAATTAATTTTTTTTTCACTAACAGCTACTTCCAAAGTGAAAGCAGATCCATGTCCCATGCTCAGTTAGGGCCAGCAGCAGCAACTTGCCCAGGACCACGTCCAGCTGGATTTTGAGTATCTCCACAGATGGGAACTTCAAAACATTTCTGGGAAACCTGTTTCAGTATTTGACGGTAAAAAACATTTTCTCGTGTTCAGATAGATTTTCATGTGTTTCAGTTTGTGCCCCATGCCTCTTGTGCTCTCATTGAGCACCCGGGAATAATCTCCTTCTTCATTCCCTCCCATCAGGTATTTAGGCACATTGTTGAGATACACCCTGATCCCCTCTGTTCACAGGGACATACTGAGCTATGAAGAACATCCTGGATCAACCCCAGTAGAAAAGTACTGCATGATCTCTAACTGCTGCCTGCAAAACCATTTGATTAGAAAAGTGAATTTTTCCCTAGCAATTCCCTGAAATTAAAGAAATACAGCTTTCTTTAGGGCTGCACTTTTCTACCAGCACTGTCCCAGATTTTTTGATTTAGAGGGGAAAGACTAGACAATTTCACTTTGAGTATGTAGTTTTCAGAATGTGTTTCTCAATTTTAAAAGCATTTTCAAAGCACAGGGGTCTGCCATAAGCTGTATGTGAAGATGAGAAGATTGGCTTGTCTCAAATCCAGTCATTCTCAGCAGCCATTCTGCATAGCTGGTCAAGAAGTGGCATTGGCTTCTGACACAGAAATACAAGTGTGTTAGGAACTGGAGCAGACAAGCACTCCTTCATTTCATGGGCAAAGGCTAGGTAGAGGAGAGAATTTGTCCACTTGGTTTCTATTGATACAGAAAACTGGTATTAAAGAGAAGGTTCTGATCCAAATGGATTTAAACGTCCAAAGGGATTTAAAAAATATAAGATCACTAAGACTGAAACGAGAAGAGAGAATAATTGTGACAGCCAAAAACTAAGGAAGTCAAAGCAAAATAGTCAGTACTGCTGTTTGCCATCTGTGTCCCACATACTTCACAGCACACTGGGTGGACATATCTTGTTGGCTACTGAAAACATGAAGTACCTTGGAAATTTTCTGTTGAAGAGGGGTTGTTTTGTGGCCTTTTTTTTTGTGTTGTTTGGGATTTTTGTTGTTTGTTTGTGTGATTGTTTCATTTTGTTTTGGATTTTTTGTTAAATACTTTCCATGCAGGAGGGAAAATTCAAAAGAGTTAGATTCTCCAAATAAGTAACTGGACTGGAATGAAGGGTGGTGGGTAGTCTTGTCCCCCAAAGAGGAGATCATGAGTGATAATATTTTCTTACCTTCCCACATCTTTTAATGAAGATTTTTCATTAAGTTTAAATACGTCCCTTTTTCAGTGTTCACAAGATTTGTAAACACTTATCACAAAGTCACTACTAAGCCTTTTGGGTTAAGATCTTGACTGAGAGAAAACCAGGCTGAGAATTTTGCCCACAATTATTTCCAGTAGCCCTCCCTGGTGCATGAAAACCCAAGCTGCTGCAGTAAGTGGCAAAGCTACACTGACTTGAATTGCCAGGATTTTGCTCAGTCACTCTTAAACACTTCATGGCAGACATCCAATAGCTTACTGTAAACTCTACAAGCACACTCTTTACAACTTGTTAACAACTTAATGTTTTTGTTCTCAGAGGAGCATATCATTAATCATTGCCCCAAGACCAGTAAAATCCCACATTATAATAATTCATTTTAAACCTGTAAAATACAGAATGCCTTTGTCCTAGTGAATTGGACACACAGTTAGTAACCCAAGGAATTCAAGGGGAAGAACGTGGTGGTTCTGCTCTCTCGGCCCTCCTCGGTCTTTAATGTGTTTGCCATTACCAGGACTGGTTTAATTATTTAGGAATCCAAAACAGCAATTGTTATTCTTCACTCTTCATTACAGTGTGGTGTGTATTTTCCCCAAAATTAAAAATAAAACACAAAAGCACTAAAAAATTAGGAGACAACTATATCTCAGAATAAAGATGAGCTTCAAGTCCAGCTGTGATCAGCAAAGATTTCATCTGCATTTCCAGCTGAATCTGCAGGGTTTAGGGCAGGCATTTTCACAGAAAGGAATTATTTCTCTGGTGGTAGGATTCAAGTCCCTGCAGAGCTGTGAATACACTAACTGTGGCCCACAAAATTGTGAACAGAATGAAACCACTCTCACTTATGGTTAACAGGAAGGATCTGAATTCACTGGCTGCAGATAGAAGAACACTAGATTTTACTTCGCTTCAAAAAAATGTTGACCTATAAAGTATAATTTAGTCAACCATGTGCATACTTTGAAGCCTCATTTAAAACCCAATCTTTTTTCCCAATTCTATTTTTAGATCACCAAACAAAGACTTCTTATCATATTAGTAAAAGTATGGCATTCTAGTATGTGAAATGTCACTCCAAAAACTTTCCACCTGAGGCTAGTTGTTCATGTACTTCACTTGACAATGAATTGATTATTTTTCATTAAATCACATGTCATACTTTGCAACTGAAAATTTGCAGCAAAGGCAAATGCTTCCTTCTAAAAACGTCTTTCTTCTCCCCTTTAAATTGTGAAATGTTGAAATGCTAGGGATAAATTGTGTCCTGTTTGGGTGATACCCAGAGTTTCCCCTCATTCGACCAGCTCAGTGGGCAGCCTAGACCTACTGATGTTATTTTTCTTTGATGTGCTTGGGAATCAAAATCAGAAATAGTAAATGTCTTTAAAGAAAGAATTAATTTGAGATAGATATGATGCATTAAATCCCTGTATTAGCCAAAGAGGCTGTTGAAGTAAGTGGGGAAATTTAAGCACTGAGACCTACATACACAAGATTTGATGAAGCAGTTTCGAGCAGAAGAGTTTGATCCAGAGAACACCCTGGATTCTGCTCTCATCTTTTCTGCCTATCTCTTGCAGCCTTAGTTAGATTAATGTGAGCAATCAGAATGAGATATAGGCATGACTGAGGTGTTTTAAGTCCCTTTCTGTGATGCCACCCTTCACCCACACAACGTTAATTTTATAAGTTAGTCTCACAGCCTCTGGGCTCTAGAATCCCATAAGCACTACCTAAATCCCATCAGATCAGCTGACAGTGTCACCATGAGACCTAGAAACTCATGGAGTGACATGTAAGCCCTGCTCAGTAAATGTTCTCCAAGCACACCTAACTGAAGATGACAGAATGAGATCCTTCACTGAATGCTATTGCATTTGTTATCCTTTTCAGACTGCTCTGTTAATCCTTTTCAGATGCTGCTCCTAGTGGGACAGGTAACTCCTGTATCCAGTCTCAGCCCTAGAGCACTTATCTGAAATGAAAAAACCAAGTTCAGATACTTATTTAGCCATGAGTCCACAAGTCTTCCTTCACAGAAGGCAGTGTAAATGCCCAGGACACAGGTTACGAAGCAAAAAAGCAAGTTTTACTAGACAGCAGAGTAGCAAGTAAAGGGCATGATTTTGCAGTGGGTCGCAGGTCTTCTGCAGGAAAAAAAGTCAGAATTGACCTTGTGCTTCAGCTCCAATTACAAACTCCAAACATTTGGAGAGGAAGGAGTGAAACAAGCATACACACTGTGTTAATTTGAAGGCCCACAATACTCACAATATTCTCACTATGCTTCTTCATAAATATTATGCCTTTATCACCAAAGCATCCTAAATGCCTTCTGTACCAGAGAATTTCTAGCTAGCTGGATAGCTTACTTGTCCTTTCATTTTCTGAGATGTGTCTCACATTCACAAACACAGCTCTGCCTAATTTCATGCCAGAAGATATACAAGACCCATACACACGGAATCCATTACATTGTAAAGGGGGGTAAGAGTTAAAGGAGAGCCATGGCAGCAGTAAAAATGAGGGCTGCAGATACCTTTGTTATTCTAGGAAAGCATACAGACACTGTGCCAGCTCTAAAGGTATTTGCTCTGATTTAGCAACACAGAACAGAAGTAAAAAAACAGAGAGCATCTTTGGTGAGGAGCACAAGATGAGAGCTTCATGGAAGGATTAAATTTTAGAGATGGATTTAATTGTAATAAAGAATACACTGGACATACCAAGTAGGAAACAGAGGTAAGAAAGATGAAAGTTACATTTCCCCACCCCCTACCATATGTGTTAATCTCAGCATAGCTGCTGCTAGCCAGAGTCAAGGGCAAACTATCCTGGAAGACTGCAGGTACTGTGATGCCTTAAGTTTTAGCATTCATATTTTCCAGATTCTGTACTGCTTTAGTGTGTAACTCTGAACTTCATATAAAATGTTAGCAAGTTCTTTTCACAGTTTAGTTAGACAAAACAATCATTTTCCAGCCTGAGAACCAAGGACACCATTGCAGCTTTGGGCCCAAAAAGTATAAACAACAGCGAATTGAGGAGAGCAAACTGGGAGGATGGGACTTCATAAAGCTGTAACTGGACAATTAATTTCAATATGTAAATGGACCAAAACTTATAAATAAGTGTGAAAACTTGTGACTGGTCATCCATCTTGGGTCCATCTGGGGTCCATCTTGGGTAGAGCCATGGCCAGGCTCTTGTACTGCCCAAGGTGTATCCTTTTAAAGCCTTTTAATAAATACCTACTTTATTCTCTTAGCTCTGTCTAGCCTCTGTTCCAGATCAGCCTCTCTAGGCATCAACTGGGGAACATACCAAGGATAAAAGTTTGGAGATTTATGACAAGAAAATTATTGTGGTTTAATTAAACTCTTCTGAAGGCCATATTTTTAACCATTACACTGTTAATAAAACAACAGGTGCAAATAGTTTTAGGGACAGATTGAGTCACAAAGTATGTGGGAGATGGCAGGGTCTGGCATGAGCATTACTGCACAGGGAACGTGGCTGAGAGGCAGGAGGCAGCAGATCTATTTCAGACTGTGCCACTGGCTTGTTTCTGAGTGAATCACAAAGATTCAAATACTTAAGAGCAGCTTCTAATTCCAGATGCTTTGCTTTAGACACTGAGTCTCTTTTCAAAAGCTCTGGACACCTGCAGTTCTCCCTATAACCAGATGGGATGTTCTCTGGATGAAGTCATAAATATCTTAAGCCAAGTTCTGAACAGCTAAGAGTGAGATTTCATGTTATGGCAAAAATGATCAGCCAGCAAACTGCTGGTATAAGAGCTGCCCTGCTCCCATCTGATTCTCCCATGAGCTGCTTTTGCTTTTCTTGGGATAGGTCTGACCGCAGAGAGCCAGGGGCTAAACTGGCAGAAATACTCACTTGTGGGGGTTTACATATCTTCTGGATTAGCTCCTTGAGTCATCCTCCTATGTGGCCTCACAAGCATTAGAGGAGTGCAGGGAAGCACAGAGGCAGTAAGTAGAAGGAAGGATTCTCTCTGAGGAAGTCACATTTCAAGGCTAATTTGAACATATATGTCTCATCCTCACCATTCATTTGTTTCAATCTCACAATTTGTAAAATTGAGATGAATACAGGTTATTGTAAGACCACACTAATGGGAGTAAGAATGAGGAAGTACAAAGAGCAACTCCATAGGAATACAAATCTTAAGTATAGTGTTCTTATTCTCATATTTCTTCACAACTGTATCTTTCATAGAATCACTCAAGTTCGAAAAGACCTCTAAGATCACCAAGTCATTCTCACCTTTCTCCTTATTAATATTCTTAAATACATATATTTGTTTAGAATCAAATCTAATTGAAATATGCTGGCTGTATAGTAGTTTCAATCAGCCTGTATGTTGAAACTATAACTTTTAGTTTTCACTTCATCTGTGCTGCTGCTTTTTGTACCCTGAAACTCTTCAATCAGTGCCTGCTATCAGAGCCTGACAGGAGGTGCTGCTTCCAATTCTGGGAGGAGAGGGCTTGCAGCAGGATCACCACTGGTCTGCCAATGCCTCTCCACAAGCCAGCCTTTGAGAGGCATTACTACTTCAAATACCCAATTAGTGAAATCTTGGCTCTGCTGAAGAAGGCAGTGGGATCTTTGCCACTTGCATGTAGTGAAGCCAAGATTTCATCCACTCTATATGCAGTTGCAGTACACTGAGGCTCAGGACTTTCAGGCTCACCCATAAAAGGTTATTCCCTGCTTCTAAGTTAATTCAGGAGTTTTTGCAGTTATGGACCACCCATTATTTCATTATGACAGCCCCCACAGAGACAGATATGTCAGCATGGCTATGAGAAAAGGAAGGTAGACATTGAACATGAAATCATACTTAGGGCTAACAGGTGTTGAAAAGTATGATGGCAGGGTTTTCCCATAAATTTCAATCTGAAAGAGTACTTGAAAAAGAGCACAGGAAGCACCAAGCCACATTCGTCAGCAACTAATCATAAAAAATCCACATGAACTTAGCTTTTACTTTCCACATGAGCAGGTAGTCTCATTATGCAGCTCAGTGATAACAGCAATAGCAGTAACCAGTTCAGTCATATTCATTTTGATTCCTGTTGCAGCTATTTTATAAGCTGATTTATTGACTGAAACACAAAATATGACCAATAATTAAAAGTCAGTGATATGTGATTACATTCCCATAACATCCCTATAACTTGTTAATATGGAAAAAAAATATGGTGCCTACTCCAAAACATAGATCATCATCCATAAAATTATGTTTTATTTATAATTGATGATACATGGCTATTAATAAAGATTAATATCTAAATATTATTCTGAAGTTTGATAATATTAGATACAACCACATTAGGGCTTCCTTAGGACCATCTAGCTGAAATCACAGCAATTATTTATGTACTGAGTACAGTACATTCAGTAAGAATGACCTCCATCACCTGCAAGTGGCCTGCATCAGTAACACACACCTAGAATCACTCCTCATCAAAAAAAAACCCCTGAAAAATTAAATTGATAAAGTACTAGGACTGTGGGAACAGAAGAAGCAGTTTCCTATAGGCACAGAAACAGGGCAGCTTGAGCTGTGAAACATTATCCTACAAATAGAAGTGCAGCACTCACAGGGTGAGAGGAAAGAAAAAAACTCTAACAGGCTGTTTTCTTTTGTGCCCACTGTTGAATTCACAATTATATTTTTGTGCATGGAAAACACAGTATAAAAAGTATAAACAATCTCAGTGAAATTTTTTTTATGCCTCTTGTTCAGCATGACTTAAAAATAAAAGCCATAGAAAAAGGGTATAATATGGTATTTCTCTTAAAAACAGGGAGCAAAATCCTGCAACATTTTTGTTTGCAGCTGGTTTATTACACTTCAGCGGTGAAATAAAAACTACTTGCTACCTGTAAGACACACACAGTCTGTAGAAATTGGCATTATCCCTTTGGCTAAATTTCAAACAAGTAATTTTGTAATTCCTTAGCCATTTACTCAACACTTGGAAATGTCATTCTGTGGACAAAGTAGACTATACTCCATGTTCACTGCACTAAGCAAACAGCCATTCAAGGCAAATATTGACAGAATCTCACTTAATGCAGGAAAGAATGTCCATTTCCATTGATTTATTTTCTTTAAAATTATGAGGTATTACACTTGTGAACACAGGAAGACATCTATATCAATTAATATACCCAAGCTTAAATCAGATTAGGTCCCAAAAAGGACGTCCATATTGCCAATTCATCCAGGCAGAAATTATTAGAAGTCCTTCCATTGATTTCTAAGTGCGCTGAATCATGCAGTTAGTCACCATTGCATGAGTTTAAATCTACCTATACATGGGTAGTTTCTTCTTATAAATATATATGCTCATATTTTAGTCACTATTGTGAAGTCTTTTTACAACTCTTTACTTATGCTCAACAGAAAATAGGGATTCATCTTTTTAAAGGAAACATTTTGCATGTCCAAAAATAGCTAAATTAGAAATGTTTCTGTATGCATAAAGAAAGAGATTACTTTTAAAGGGTTGTAATACACTTATTTTCTAGCTTTCTACTTCCCTGTTAGGAAAGCGGACTGCAATCAAGTTTAATGGATACAACACTGGTTTTATTCTAGTAGAGAATAATAGAAGTCAATTTCTTTTTTATTTTCTTATGAATAGTAAAGTACGTCAGACAACAAAACAAAAATTGATCATGGTTTACTAACAAGGGTGAGAGCTGTCAATGAAATCCAAGGGTATCCTTTCCAAGGCAACATCCACTGCATTTTAAGTATTTATCCATGCAAATACCAAATAAAGTGAAACAGAAAATAATTCCTACCAAAGCCAAAAGAAAATATGTGCTTTCATTAGGCAAGAATTTTTATACACCAGGAACAAGAGTAACTTATAGCAACATCTCCCTGGGCTACGTCAAGGATATTCTGAGGCAAGCTGCTGACTTCCAATGAGAAGAGGGCTCAGACACCTACAGGAATACTTAAAAAGTATAACATTATTTAGAGAAATACTTTCTTCATGTGTAGCATAGCAGCTTGCATGGCCAGCTTCTGGACCTATGTGTTTCCATGGTGTTGGACAAGAGGCTGAGTGAGAAGGTACAGGGTACAAGATCCCAGAGAGACTCTCAAAAACTTTGTCGGTTTACACACAAAGGTACTTTTGGATGGTACGGTGCTTACAGCTAGCATAAAGTTTCACAAAAACCACACACATTTCCTGTGAAATAAACGTGGGAGAAGCAAGAGCAAGCCTAAGCAAGATGCATCCCAGTTTGCAGCACAGGGTCAGGCAGTGCTTTTGAACTTCTCTGTAGCTCACAACAGCACCCATACCCTGGCCTGAGGAGGAAGGCTGTGAGAGGCCCGAGTAACTGCTGTGGGACTTGGAAAGGTATCATACTGACAGAGAAAGAATAATCAGACAAGCAACTGTACAGGCACTCTGATGTTCCTTTAGCTGCTGAAGCTCCTTCCATGTGCTTTTCTTCATGGGTATGCATGAGAGCACAAAATCCCACCTCCACATTGTATGACTCCAAGGAGATTCTGTTCCCAGGGAGCTGCAGCATTTTTTCCCTACTTTTATTGTTATTTGGGATGGAACTCACTTGAGAGACCAGACTACTCTCCTTTATGTGATGTGCAATAACTCATATTTATACAGAGGTTTATATACACAATGTTGGCATTAATAAAACTGGTTTTATTATAACTAAGATTTTTTTTTAAATATGATAGATTTTTCTTTCCTTATTGGTATTTGCTCCCTATGGACAAACAGGTTAACCAAGTATGCATGTTAAAAATTGACTCCCTAATTTCTGCCGTATGATCTCAATTGAAGCACTTTTAATTTCCAGATGCAATGAAAAGAGCCTCATGTGTGTTTATTAGGGCTCTCCAGCATGTTTCTTTCTGGTTTACAAATTTCTTTCAAAGCAGTGTAGTCAATACCAAGTAGTTTATGAGAAAATGAACAGAGATAAGCAGAGTATCACTCTGGAAAAACGCAGGCAAAGAAACTATAAAAATCTATTCTGAAACACAAAACATAGAAACATAAAGTTGTGTTTATTTCTGGAGACAAGGAGACAATCTTTTTCACTACATGTTTATGCTGTGTGAGAAGCAAGCCTGCTCTAGTAATGAAAACTATATAGTGCAAATTCATTTTACATTGGCAGAAAAATGCCATTCTCTTAGTTGTGAGGACTGCTATACTAGATTTTTAAAATGTTTAAGGTGTCCGGTTTGAAGAGTTTGAAGCACCTACCTGAAGCACCAACGTGTGCTTCTGGAGTAATGAGGGGGAGTCATATCATTTTGTGTGGGAGGACTGTTATGTTACATCATAAGAAGGAGGAGAGGAGCAGTACATACTTTTGGGCTTGTCTGACTTGGAAATGCATAGTAAATTGTTTATGGATGATCTACTTATATGACATTCCTTTAGCACTACACAAACAAGAAGGCATTTCCAGAGTTACAGTTAATTCTTTCCCAAACAGGATGTTTCAGTTTAGTCAAATAAATTTCACCCTTAAACCATCATTTCTTTCTAGCAGCTGCAATGAGGAATTAGGGCTCCATTGTAGCAGGTAGGCAAGATGAATTCCTACACCAATACTTATTAGAGACACAGTTGAATGAGAAGCACAGAAGAAAAATCCAGTGCATGAAGTAGGGGAGAAGTTATCTGTGTGAATGGGATGTGACTCAGGATGGGGATGGAATGGAACAGCATTAGGGACAGAATCTGTCTGTCTCTGGAAGGCCCACCCTTAGCTGAAGAGATACAGACCCAGCAGCTTGAGAGAGGAGTCCACACAGACAAAAGTGATCTTTCAGAGGACAGCTGTTTTGTGGAATAGCACCAAAATGCAAGTGACTTTTCTTTAGCCCACAATGCTGTACAGAAGAAGGTGTTGTGAACTTCCACTTCAGCAGCCTTCTCTGACCTCCTCGATATCGTTGGCAGCATCACCCATTTGCTCAGAAGAGATGAAAATGCAGGTGGTAGGTATCACAGTGCCTAGCAGAGCCAATTCAAATGGGAGCCTCTAGAAGCTCTTTGGGCTGGGTTACAAAAACTCTTATTGGGTGACATTACAACCTAGATCTGTTCTAAGGTTTGCAAACTACTGGAGTCAGATTTGGCTGATGTGCCCTAAAGTCTAGAGGTGTCCCATGGGCCACCATCTGAAAATCTTGCTTCACAGTACAATTGCTTCTTATTATTCTTGCTATTTAAGAGACCCATATCCTATCTCATCCCCTAAAGGACCTGGATGGAGAAGACCTGATGTGTTTCTGTTGTATGACAGATTAATTCCATGGCTAGGTTACTGATAATGTAGTTTGACATTACTGTCAAACAAATTTAACAGCCAGCTGCTACCAACACCAGCAATCCTTCCCACCCCCTCCTTGCTCTGTATGCCTTGGCACGTGGAAAAGTGTGTTGGAAAAACCTCTCTGACTCTAGGAAGGAGAAGCAGTGGTGTGTGCATGGGGAAATGCTAGCACATAGATCCTGCCCTTCACCTGGGGCAGCATTTCTCAACATAGCAGCAAAATGGGTTAGAAAGCTACCCTATCATAGAAAATAAGTTTATTTGAACATTTGTCAGAGGACTGAAAAGCCATGACAGTTTCAACTTTCTTAGCATCCAACACAAAACTGAGCTTTGCTGCCTTTAATTCACTCTGAAGCAGAAAATAGAAAGAGAAAATTACACAATATGAGTGTCTGCAAACAGACTAGTTCTGTAAAGCTTATCCCACTTTATTTTACACTAACAGTCACAAATAGATGACTTCCAAGTATCCAGCAATTTTGTTGGTAAAAATCTGCAATCTAACCTAGGAAAGGCGATCTTTTAGCTTGCACAAAGGATTTTACAATAAAGTCCACTTTGACCCCCTGTTAGTAGTTATACAGGGTCTTTCATATGGAAGAATACACAGCCAATAAAACATAAAAAATAAAATTCCATATGCATCCCTAAAACACCTGCCCCAAAATATACTCATCTCAATTCCTGCTTTAGGCAAAGTGTAATTGCCATGAACTAAAGTAATTGTTTGCTTCAGAAAAAGTTTCTGAAAGAAATGGAAATTCCGGGTTCTGATTATAACTCTTAGGAAAGGCTGCAAGGTGTAAGAAATTAGGTATTTCAATCAAGTTCACTAAGAAGACTGTGTCTTCCACAGTCTCTGCACACATCTTCAGTATTGGACCAAAGTACAGGACAAACACTTGGCCCTTATCACTGCATTATGTGTTCTAGGAAGAATAAATCTCAGTCAAATCATAGGAAAAATCAAGGTCTCTCTCAGATGGACACTTCATATTCTTACTCCTATTCTACTTCATTTAGAATTCTCCTCTTTCAAATATCTAAACAATGAGAGCTGTATTTAATAAGCAGAAAATATTTTACTATATATACATTCTCTGTGAAGATATAGTTCTGTTTGAAAAGTCTTCTGGCCTTGAGAATTAGGAATGCTAAGCAGTACTGAGAAAAAGAAATCACATATCCCTTATTTCCTTCTTCATATTTCTTGTATGTTATCACTAGATATGTGTTAGATAGATGTGTCCCAAAAGCAGAGCACCAAATCTGACACTTCCCAAACTACTTGGGAGTTCAGGAATAAGAGAGTACTCCTCAAGTGACACCCTAAGCTCTGGGATCTGATTCCCTCTTTGGTCTATTAGTCCCTGGATTTACAAACATTGCAGGCATGCTACATAGTTCCTCTTGTCTTGACCTTCTAACAGGATGAGGCCTGAGAGATGGAAGGAAATAATGGAAAACAATGTAGGTGGGGTTTCACAGCACTGGTCCCTAGAGTGCCTTTGTTTTTTGTGGGAGAATATGTAAATGGTAGCATCAGGAACAGGAAATTCCGATGAACTGAAGTATGCACTGAAACCTCAAAAGCTTTCACCAGGCTAGATGCTGACAGGTGCTTAGAGCTGTAGGGCACTGTATGTCTTTTACTTATTCCACAATGAAGATAGTATGAAGAAACCACGCAGTATAATTGAACCAAATAAATCAAATAAACGCACTCGCTAAATAACACACAAATATGCAAGATACAGCTAGAAGCATGCACTGCTCTGGCAGCTTCTCTAAACTATTAGCACTATAAGCACTAAACTGTGTAACTAAAAGGTGCACGAGTGGTTTAGAGAGACACTAGTATATCCTTATACACTGCAAAATCAAATTGGTGCTGCAGAAATCAAATCAATAAATAAAAATGAATGTAGACTGTAAACAGAAAGCAGTCCACTATGTTGTCCTTTTATTTTTCTTAATGAGAAAAAGTTACATGCAATGTTTGAGGGAACTGTGGTCAATTAGAATAACATTCTCAAATATCACAAATCATAAATGATAACTGAGAAAGATTCAGACAATAATGCTAACGTAATACTGAAGTGGTCTGGAAGCTGAAGTGCTCTGAGGTGTATCTACTTCCAGCAGCCTGTGATGTAATTCAGTGCATTGTATTTATATTCTAAATGTTAACCAAATAAGTAATTAACAATTATTTACAGTTTTCTCCTCCAAAGCAAAATCAAAACAATAAAAACCTTTAACATAAGTGCAGTTATACTAGCTACAAAGAGAGATGTATCCACATTTTGGCTTCTTTACATAATGCAAACAAAATACCAGGGTATTAAAGAAGATATAAATGCAGATAGGACTAGGTCTCTCTTAAATAAGCTTTGGTCTAACTGAGAATTGTGTTTATAGAATGAAATGTCCTCTTATTTTACCACTTTCTGCATAGCCATGAAATTAATTCCCTCTGGTGCTCACATAGGATAATTCCAAGTGTATTTAAAATAGCAGTGGTAGACATTACTATTAACTGTTCTTTTGTATTGCATAATTATACAATACACATCTCCAAATACAGTATGACAGAACACTATTCTGTTTATATATATGTTTAGATGCATATATGTGTATATTATATATGAACATATATGCATATAGTTATATATTTGCCTGGCTAGTTAGAGAGAACAGTGCAGTTCAGTTTTGACTGTGGTATGCTACATCTTGGTATCTGAAGTTTTGGGATTATGCAATTGAATACCCTATTAGAGTGTAAAAGTGAAAAATTATAGAAGAGACATCTCTGAAAATAAGTTTGACACTTCCTACCTTGAACGTTACTAAAATTAGAGCTTTAATAACACACCGGCACACAGTGTTTTATAGCACATGCCAGTTCTCACTACAGACCTCCCCAGCTAGAAAAGAAGCGGGGTGCTGTGGCCTGTTTTTTCTTTGAATGGTTTGTTCTGTTTCCCCCACGTCAATGGTTTGGTCCGAAGTTGTGCCCTCCCCTCTGCTGCCAGTTATGGTTTGTACCTTCCCCCTGTTCTGGATCCTTCCCTGCTAATCCTCGGCAAACCCCTCCCCTGCTTGTACCTCCCCCTCAGAATTCCCCTAATCCTCGATGCCCTATTGGACCACAGGACCTGTTTCCCCGCCCTCACTTTTCCCATTGGCCCTTCAATTGTAGATCCCACCTTACTCTCCTCCCGTTTCTCCCTCATTGGTTGGAAATTTGTACCCTCCCCTGCACAGGCCTTGATCCCTGTCTTTTGTCCCTGGACGCCTCTGCAGTTGAGCTGTCTGTGACCCATACAAAAGGCTTCTCTCTGTACTTCGCTTCTACCCACGCGACAATGAACAGCGGACTAGCTAAGCAATCAGCTCAGCTGACCCTGAGAGGGCCTCAGATACAGAGCGATCTCTCAGGGGCGTCCCCCTCACGGCTCGGCCGCCGCAGAGCTAGCGGCTCGGGGGGACACGGCGGAGGCGGCCGTCGCATCAGTGGGGCCATGGAGAACTCCTGACTAAGGTGCAGTCAAAGAAGTTTCTGTATTGAACACCAGTTATGTGAGAACTGCAACCACGATCAAAGTGCAGTCTGCTTACAAGAAAATGTCTCAGAGATGCTGAATGAAGTGGTGCACTCTAACGCAGAAGGTAAATGTCAAAACCTCATGTGCTTTTTCATACTTACTGACCAAAGTACTGAACTGGCCAACTTTTCAAAAAACAAAAGGACAGATAATAAAAAATTAGTTTTAAGTGCACTAAACTTACATCATTTCATTAAATCACTGCCTTGTTATATTTGCATTTACCATGTTGCATTCAATATATTGTTTTCAATAGTTTTTTCCAATAGACCTTTGCACAGCATATAGTTGATTGAAAGTCATAGTCTTTTAAAAGTTGTTTCCAGTGAACATACTGGAATCAGGACTGCAGATTTCTGAAGAAAAAATACAAATTGATCGTCTGTGGCTTATCAGCACCTCTTAGGAAGGATTGCTGATTTCTCTCCAAAGGGCCAATATCAGGTAAGTTCTTGAACTCCAGGTTCTGCCACATGACAGCAAAATGGTGATATTTAACTTAAACAGTTTTTTCTACCTGTGATTTATGGGACTATTAATATTGCCACTTCCTATGAAGAAATCAACAAACCCACCATTGTGGCATCCCAGTTCTCAGTTCCAAGGTGTTTTATGCTTCTGTGGCACCACCAGAATGTTGAAGAAAGAAAACATCTGAGAATATCTCCTCACTGGTCAGCCACTGCTAGCATTAAGGGATCTTATCTGAATCCCTGATACAGGCGATTGGGATACAGCTATTGTGTACTTTTTGAGGAAAGTACAGTGCAAGGAGGAAGTCCTGCTACATGTTTTTCCTGTCTTGATTATCTGTTTTAATTTATTGTCTTCCTGAGCCACAGGCATTTTGTAAAGCAGTTGCCCAATATGAAATTCAGCAATCGTCTCTAAGCAATTCACACAGCCCTCTCCTCTGCCTTCAACTTCTTCTTTCTGCAGGTTCTCCACTGGTGTAAAATGAAGATGCAGCTTCCAAAAAAGCCCAATAATTCAATACCTGCTTCTCCTAGATTGATGGAAACAATGATTTTGTGAGTATATATTTTGCATCATGCTTCTCAGTGTCATTTTTCTGAGTTTGACTCTCATTCCAATCAAGTCAATAGGAAATTCAACACCAACATGGGCAAGGCAGAATTGGACCTCCTAGGAGTCATGAATATCCTTCATCTGACCAAGGAGTCTGAGGGCTGATCTTTCCACTGCTTGGAGCAGTTTGTGGGAACCACCAGAATTCACCTATCTTTCTGTTCTCTGTTCCAAAACAGAGAGAACAAAATTACCTATACAAATGTTTGAGCAATTAAATAAACACAAGAAGCACGGAGAAGTAAAACTTCAGGACTGAGTATAAATATACTTGATTGGTTCAAAATGTTTTAAGACTGAAAACCAGAGGCCATGCCTCTCCCTGTCTTGAAAAGGACTGTGACTAATGTGAAAAATGCTTTTGAATCAGAGCAGAAAAAACTGTGCTTTCTGGTTTTCGGAATATTTCCTTATTATTTTGATGTATTTTTGATGAAGTGAAAGCTCTCCTTGGAGAAAACACATTGACTCCTATAATGCATGCCTGATGGCAGCAGGGAAGAAAAGGCTTCCCTTTCAGAAGCAAATTGGGGGAAAAAGTATAAAATTTAAGGACACAAATGAAGCAAAACTTAGAATGCAAAAATAGTTCTAGTCATGCAGGTGTTTCTTTGTTAATCACAGTTTACTGGCAAGTCCCAGAATCAAGGACATTGTGTCATATTAGGCTGAGGGAGTCTTGAAATGTGAGAGCAGGTAATTCAGTATCCACATGACATAAAAGGCTTGGCTGAATCATAGCCTTCAAACATATTATGAAACACTTCCATACAAAAAAGATGTCATAGCACTTGGCTTTCTGCAGCAAACATTATATAACATGTACAATAACAGAACAAACAACTTGGAGAGGTGTGACACAGAGCATGAACACCTACCTCGTCATCCAAGCTAGATGAAAGATATCATTGTTGGGAAATAAAGTGAATCAGACTCAAAAAAAGGTCCTGTCTTTTGATCTGGAGGATCATTACACAATGTAACATAACATTGAATAAGACTGTTTCAAAAGCAATAGTGATAAAATTACAGTTTTTAATTAGAAATAAAAACTATGTATACAAGACAAATTTTCTTTAGGTGCCACTATCAACAGGCATTGCTGCCACTAGGAGCACTGGTTTCAATTTAACAGAATATTGATTAAATATGTAATAGATGAAGTCCCCTGTGGCCACCTCATCTACATGCTGTTTGATTCTGGCTATGGGCAGAACAGTTGACCTCACCATGGCCAAAACCACAGGTGTAGATCTTAATTTCTTTCTCTAGACATCAAAGCAAGGCAACTGAAATTAAACAGAGATGCAGTTAGAATACCAAGATTTATTAAGGTCCCAAGTACATCTTTTCTCCAAGAACTGTGGTCTCACCTCAAGTACTGTTCAAAGTTTTGCACACCTCAACATATGAAGAACATCAAACCATTAGAGTATGTCCAGAGGAGAGTGGCCGTGATGGTGAAAGATCCCGAGGATAAAACTTTGGAGCAGTGGCTAAGTTCACTTGGCTTCTTCAGCTTGGACAAGACAAAGGCGAGATGTGACCTCCTGACAGACTACAACTTCCTCCAAGAGAGCAGGGGAGGGGGTAGCCCAGATCTCTCTCTCTGTTCCCAGCGATAGGACACAAGGAATTGGAACCAAGCTGCATTAGGGAAAAGTTAGGATGGAACATTAGGAAATGGTTCTTCACTGAGAGGGTGGCCAGTCCCTCAAACAGACTCTCCAGGGAAATGATCATGACCAAAAGCCTACCAGAGTTCAAGGAGCACATGGATGATACTTTTAGTCATCATTAGGTTTAGTTTTAAGCAGTTCTGCAAGGAGCAGAGAATTGGGCTTGATGATCCTGTAAGCTTCCTTCCAACTGGAGATACTCTGTGTTTCTCTGATTCTGTTATTTAGCTGCCTAAGGCTGAAACTCACCACTGACTTCATGCAGCTCTGTGACCTTGAGTCAGAGGTATGTTTACAGAGTGGTGTGAGAAGAAGCTGTAGGTAGTGGGGTTCTGTCCACTTGTGCTGTAGAACTGCTTCTAAGCTCAGGCTCTTGCTCTCAGTCTCTACTTGTGCTTGGCCTTCCACCTTCCAACCTCTTGGCTCTGATCCTGACCTGATCACTTCATATGCTGTCTGGATCCTGGACTGTCTCGTCTCTACAGGCTTGCCTGGTGGTCTGGTCTCTGAGATGAGCCTTGATGCCGTCACTTGACCTGCTCTGCTCTTTGTGCTCAGGTACTGTGGGACTGCACCCTTGCCAGTGTCCTGCCTGCCTTCTCCCCTGGCTCACCTGCTCTCAAAGTGTCCTGCCCTTGCTGCTTCCTGTTCAGTACGGCAGGGATCCTTTGGAGAGTACAGAATAAATCCCCATGCTAGTCCTGCACGTAGAGCTTGTGAAAAGCATGAGTACAGCAAGAAATACCTCCACCATTAAAAGCATACCTGACCTGTTACATAGAATTTCTGCTACCAAGACAGTCAGATGAGCATTTGAATCTACTTCTCTTGTATGTCTCAGAATGGAGAAACAATTGAGGGAAAAGCACCTGATTTTGTTGCAGTGTGAAACGTCCTGACAGCAGCTTTTGGCTGTCTGAGCTTTGTAAGCTATTCTGTCGAGCTGGTTCTAAACAAATCAGATAAATGCTACTGTATTTGGTAACAATCTAAGTTACACAGGTTTAGTCGGTTGTTTTTTCTTAGTGATGTTACTCTAAAAGTATAGTCCATATATTTGAAACTTAGAAGTGTACCTGGCATTGGCAAGGCCAGACGAGCTGACCTACCCAAAATGATAAGTGTGTCATGAACAATTCAATTTCAAGAACATACATTTTTACATTTGCAAAACTGACCCCCACTGTTACAATGAAGGCTCTGTAAGAACATTATTTCCTATAATCTGAAGAAGAAATAAATGAGTACAAAATTCCACAGTTCCATGGAATTACTTTTCTGGTTATCTTTTGAGTACGCAGTACAATTTAAACATGTGATCCTGAGGCTGACGTACTTCAGACAACAAAATTAGCATCAAGACTGGCTGATGTTTAGATATTCTGATTGTGGTGATGTTTGTTTATATTTAATCATTATTCTTTGCTAAGAATGAGCAGAAAAGCTTTTAGCTTTAGGTGTTTTAAGTCTAGCATGAAAACTAAGTAAGGGAACATATTTGAATTTTCTTTTTGTTTTGCTAAAGATTCCTTTGCTAACAAGCAGAAGGCAAGAGAGATGTACACATAATGCTACAGATTGTTAAAGCATTCCATTTCATAGAGCTAAGAATTCATAAAGGGTACAGACTCCCACTTCCACTGACAACAGTTTCTTGCCATATAAGATAGAGCAGGAAGCAGCCAACAATGCTGGCTGTCTTTCATATCTCAGTGACTCATGCATATACTACTTTTCTAAATTAAGTTAATTTTGAAATGGGCCCTCATTATCAATACTGTAGATTTATACAGTGTCTTTCAGCAGCAGACAGATCACAATACTTTAGAAAAATTTTAAACTTTATAAACACACATAAACAAAAAAAAGATTCTGCCATGTTCAGATGGAAAATTACAGCTATAAAACACACTGGAAAAATGTATCATAAGGTCTAGTTGCCCAAAAAGGAAGAAATAATTAGAATTAGGGTGCCTTACTATTACAGCAGTCCTGACTCATTAAAGTATGTCCTGTTATGAGAGTCTCCAGCTTAACTTTTACCCTGGATTACCTGGTGCCCTGAAAAAAGGAAATCAAAATCACTGGAGGTGTGAAAAAGAATTTTGTTGAGGAAAATGTATTATTTGAACTTGACTTTAGCAAAGACATTAGAAGAGCTGTGAGAGGTACCCTGACTATGTAATGAACACTTCAAAGTACTGAAACAATAAACAGTACAATTATTATTATTACTGAAGTATCAGGAACTCATTCTTATGCAATATGCAGAACATGATGATTCAAGAAAAGAGATTGTTGCAGACACTACCCTGGGACATTTTTTCAACTCCAGTTAGGGACAGTGTGACCTGCAGAAAGCAGCTGTAACACTCAATGAATCAATATTGTTACTTCCTACTGCTCTTGGAAAGGAACTATGAAAACAATAACTGTGCTCAGCTCTCCATTGATGAAATGTGGTGGTTAGACAGAAGTGTGGCTTCTTGTTCTCTAGTTCTCAGAACCTCATTCTCTAGTTCTCAGAACATATGAAGAACTTATGTACACTCTAGATGTCTTACCTTAGAGTGTACATCAGTCAAGTTAAAAAAGGATGTCATTTAAGACTTAAATGTCAATTACTCTTATCAATTTTGTCTTGTTTGCTGAAGAAGCCACAAAAATTAACTCAGTTGTACACAGTTTTGAGATGTCTAGCTGCACAATAGAAATACCAAGATCTATGAACAGGAATAGGGTAAAAATAAAAATAGAAGAAGTTTTAGAAATGAAACCTTACTCACTGAACTTGAAAAAATTGTATTTGAAACCCTAACTTTCCCATCATTTTATAACAGACATTAATTGCGTGTTAAACTCAAGCTTCTATAAAATCAGGGAAAACCTGAATCCTAGAAGTTCAGCTAATAGTCATGGTAACACTGCTTCTTTTATTCAAGAACCTCAAAGTATTTTAAGAAGGTGAATAAATATTAGCACCTACTACACATAGAGTTGATTCACCGGAAGATACGCTGTTTGGTTTGTGTTCCTTGCACTTCAATTTGGCATTTCACTGAGGTGTTTAATCCTCAATCCTTAGGGCCCTCCACAGTCTGTGAGCATAAGCAGGCAGCTTCAGAGAAGGACTTGCATTGTGGAGGGCCTGAATGACTGTTCAGAGGTACCAGTCTTTCTCCAGTGCTTTTCAGCTTTGTTGAAATGGAGATGAGACTTTTGTGGAGATGGCTAAAATCTTCCAAATCAGCCCAGGCCTATTGTCACAGGTGGTATATTATCCTGTGATTCCCATTTCTTATCCTACCTGCTACACTAAACTACCTCTGGGAAAAGATCCGAGGAATTATAAAGCTTTATTGATTTATTTATTATTATTGTTAAATTAAATGTTATTATAATGTTGTTATTATTGTTAAATTAAATGTTATTATAATGTTGTATTGATAATGATTTTCTTACTCTCCTTCCTTTTAATAGAAACCACAATTCTAGAAGTCAGTTAATACCTGCATCAGCCATGACCTAAACAGAATACAGTAATGATCCAGGAGATTACAAGATCCCTACCATTAGAATAACTTCTTTTTCTATCCTGGATAATTCTTTCTCCTTTTTGAACTGCAACAAGACGTACAGTAGGAACAAATGAAGTCTAGAGTAAGGCATGATACACTTCAGTTCTTCAGTTATATTACTCATTACAACAGTAGTAAAAACAATGCTATTACATAAATGAGTCCACCTAGAGAACAGAAGCATTAATTCTTTAATCAAATATTAGACAAATGTACTTCTATATTTTTACCTTCTTAAGATACAAAAGCACGCAGCATGTTAACCTTTGGGTCATGCACTGTCCCAACATGTCCTGTCCTTGAATATATATAGGAATAGAACAATTTATAAAGGCTGTTTGAAGTGAATTTAGTACAGCAGCAGTATTAATCATGACTTTCACCACTTTCATCTTGGATACTCAGACCTAACTGTTGGGAATGATAGCCAAACTACAAATACTAGGGGTTGATCATTGCAATTTACATAATAAAGACAGACTGCAAATCCACTTCAACATGAAACACCAAAGTTCTTAAAGATTTATAGCAGAAAAAGAATCCTTAATCCCCAGTGCTGCAAAGGAGTTTTGTTGGCTTAAGTACAGTTGTAAAAACCAGAATGTTTATTGGCTGGCACATACTGTGAATATATCATAGATGGTCAAAAAATTGCCAATAAAGCTTTCACAGCTTAGCTATTCAACAGGCTGGAGAAAAAATTAACAGTCTTTTTACTTTACAAAACTCCTAAAAAACCCCACCATTTGCAATGGCACAAGAATTCCACCTAGCTCTTCTAGAAACAGAGATACTCAGCAAGTGGACTACGCCATGCCCAGGACATTAGTAAGTATACATAAGGATTACTGGAGAATTCATGCTGTATGTAGAAAAAAAACTAACTTCAAGGCACTAGTTTATGGTCAGGCTATACAAATGAGAGCAGGGTAGCTAGAGATTACACTGAGGGAAATGTTTAGCAGCTTCCTTATACAGAAAGATTCTGGACTACTGATACATGTCAACACATCTGAGTGAAGTGAATACATTTAATCAAAGCTTGTCTTCACCACACACAACCAAACACTTCACAGAACCTTCAGTCACTGGTGGTGTGAGAAAGGCTTTGCTTTCATGCAAGTAACTCTCCCATTTTCCATGCCTGTACTGCATTCCCAGTGCCGTATCTTACTTTATTATTTCTGGATTTTTGGAGTGCTGTTTCCATTTCCCTGACCACTCCCTCATTGTGATCGTTGATCAGTGGATCCTTCCCTGACAGATACAAAATTAATGATTGTCTTAAAATACACACAAGCACACGCATGACTATAAATAACAGAACAGGGTCCTTAAAAGGAATTCTAGATTAGATGTAAAAGAAAGTGCAGATTTGTGAAGTAGCAATTCAGTGACAGAACTACAGTTAACATAAACACACGCTTAATGTGTTCTTTTAAAAGTACTCTGATGGTGTGCTAAGAATTGTGATGTTTTGTGCAAGTTGTAGTTAATTCTGAATGAAATTTCTGTTCTGACTACCTGAAGTACAACAGCTGATGAATTTAGAAAACCAAAGCAAGTATCCTGATCTGCCACGGCCTTGTGGTTGAATTATTCTGAATTTGACAAAGTGCAAGCCACAAATGAAGCCTCCCCATCTGGCAGTATTCCCGTAACACCTCTTCATTCCTATTAAAGGTGCACTGCAGCTTCCAGTCAGGGTGGTAGTCTGGGCCCGTTTTCACAGCTCTTAAGAGGAGCAGAACGACTGCGTACAGGACCGCCGCGCCGCGAGCACGCAGCTCCGCGCGACCGCTCTTCGGAGCGCTCGGCAGGAGGCACCGGACAGCTGCAGCGTGCACGGATGATGTGACAGGGAGCGCTGAGCGGGAATGAAGGGACTCAGGCTCGTAGCTTAACACAGCCGGGCTTCCTTCCACGGAGGGTCAGGGGCTGAAGAGTGAGGGACACAGCAGGGTCCAAGGTCTATATGACAAGGACAGGCGGGGTCAAGGGAAGAGGGTCCAATAGGGTTAAGGCAAGGAGGAGGGTCCAGGGTGCAGCTAAGGGGCCTGTGCCATATGAGGGTACAGGGGGAGGAATACATAAACAAGGGAGCAATTAGGGGATGAACTGGGGAGAGCAATCTAGAACTGGGGAGTGAACTAGGAGTGATTGAAGGGAAGATTGACAAAGATAGGAAGGATCTAGAAGGGAAGGAGGGGAAAAGGTGAAGTAACTGGGGGTGGAGAGCTACTGCAATGGAGAGGAGGAGACTAAACTAGTCTCTTCCCACAGCACCCATTCAGGGTTGCCGTGGGATACTACACAAGACTTCTACTACTTTGCCAATATAACCAGTGAAAAGCTTCACAAGCTGTTAGGGGGAGAAGGACAGCAGGAACAGTAATTACATAAGATCTGTTTTCTAGGAAAAGTGAATTAAAAATCACTGCCTTTTTTTTCTTCCCTGTCACAATGAATCATGTACTTTTCCTCTTTAAAACAATCAGACAAAGAAAATATTGAAAGACAGATGAGACAATTTCTATTATGTGAAAGATTGGAACTGGAAATTAATTTTGCAGTGGTTATATTAAAAAGCTTGTATATAGCTGCTGACTAAGTGCTTATTTTGGAAGATGTATCTGAATTTGACGCTCAAGCATCAGAAATGTAACTGTGTCCCCTTTAGCCCAATATGCAATTTTACCAGAAATAGCATATAATTATATAATAGCCCACTTACTTTTAACTTAGCTATACAGCACGTACAAACTTCGTATCATTACCATTAGATACAACATCTCAGAAACAGTATCTAAGATCCACTAAATTTATATTGTTATATTTTGCCAAGATTTACAAACTACAGACCAAACAGGAACCCATAACTTCTCTAGAGTTTTAATGCTCACATAAAAGGCTGAGTAACACAGGTACACAGATACATGTTCAGATAGCTCCCAAAGATCTTGGAGTCTTTGGGGGTCCTGGACTGGAAGCTAGCCAAAATTATTCCAATTTACAACAAGGGCATGGGGGAAGATCCAGGAAGACCTGTTGGTACAATCTCAGTACCTGGAAAAATTATGGAGAAGATCACACTGGCTGCAGTTGAAAGGCACTTGAAGAATAATGCAATCATCAGGCAGAGTCAACAAAGTTTCACAAAAGCAAAGTCCTGTTTGACAGATTTGATAGCCTTCTATGACAAGGTCACCTGCCTAGTGGTTGATGGGAAGGATGTAGATGTAGTTTTCCTGGATTTAGGAAGGATTTAGGATTCTTAGTGGCTTAAGTTTGGATTAAGCCTTCTAATACTGTCCCTCACAGCATCCTTCTGAACATGTTGTCCAACAGTGGGTTCACAGTGTGCTGGGTGAAGACCTGGCTGAAGGGTAGAGCTCAGCAGGATGCAGTGACTGGGGCTGTGTCTGGCTGGTGAGCAGCCACCAGCGGTGTTCCTCAGGGCGCAATTCTTAACAACATGCTGTAGCTTTCAGTCAGCCCTGAAGCGGCCAGGCAGCTGTACCAGAGAGTAGTTGTAGGTACATTTCAAAAGATCCTGTCCTGTCCTGTCCTCAAAAGACATTACAAGAGGCTGAACACAACAGACAGGTTTTTAATAAAAACACACAAATAATGCAACTTTCCACATAGCAAAAAATTGCATTCAACATACTGAAACTAAAGCAATCTAGATTATTAGTCAGGTGTCCTGTCAATAACTCTTTAGCAAAATATGTCTTTATTTGCCTGTTTTCTGCCCTCGAAATAATATAAATATTCACTTAAAGAAAAGATATATGAAAGCAGATTGCTGTGGTGGCATTTGCTGGTATAGTACAGCAAATTGATCCTGAATTGTTCAATACAATTTGAGTGATTGCAAGATCCTCTCATGTATTAACCTAATATCCTAATCTACACTTTTTCTTGCATTGGAAACATAACGAAGTTGTTATTCACATCTGCCTGTCTGTGGAAAGAGAGAAGGCTTGGTGCAACATACAAAGGCAAAACATGATTCTTTTTTTAAATTGATTTTTCAGTATGAGCATATTAAAGGCTGAGAATAAACGGAGATCAGCTGAGTATTTTTGCTGAGGTCAGTCCAGTGGGGAGCAGTGCAATAGCCAGCGGCTCCTGCACGGCCATGTGGCCCCGAGAAGAGCCACGGGGCGCCCACCCGAGCAGGTCAGCAGTCCCAAACGGACTAGGACATACAGGTGGCATCTTGCCGAGGAACTGGCGAGGTACCCGCGGTCTGCTCCTGATCGTTCCTCGCGCCGAGCGGCCCCAGCACGGGCGAGCGCACGGAGACACCACGGGAGTCCCAGCTCTGGTGCGAGCAGCATTCCAGCTTCCAGAAGCTATTCCGCACGTGAACTACCCATCCGGGTACCTCGGAAACTCCTTCTTCCCGGCTTACAGCTTTTTTCTAAATGGACTGACGAACCGCCCCGTTCCCCGCCGCGGTTCCCTGCGGGCAGCAGCGCCCGCCCAGCGGTGGCTCCGGGCGGGGCCCGGGCAGCGGCGGCGCGTTCGGAGCGCGGCGGGGCCGCTCC